>CM028358.1:26765674-27006419 GCA_016618105.1 Dendrobium huoshanense | reverse complement strand
TAACGGAACCAAAGCCGATACCACTCGTCCAATTTTTACTGAATTTGGAATTCCAAATACCTTGGTGGTATCTAGCTTGACCCTTAGTCCATTGACTCGGAGCAAAACCTTTAGAGATAAGAGCTTTAACACCAAGAGGAAAGTAGCCAAAAGGTAATTCCATTAATTCATTGAAATCCGCCTCTTCAAGGATTACATCACCTTCATTCTTTGAAGAGGAAGTGCCAGGGAAGAACCTCTGGACTTTCTTTACTTTTCCATCTAAGTTAGGGGCATCCTTAGTTACTAACCCTGAGACTCTGTCAGCGGACAGTGGGGTTAAGGCTAAGGATTTAACTGCCCTATTAAGCTTTTTATAAATAGTCAATTCAGGCTCATCACTTTGAGGTTTAGATTTGTTACC
This sequence comes from Dendrobium huoshanense, assembly GCA_016618105.1. Classification (NCBI taxonomy): domain Eukaryota; kingdom Viridiplantae; phylum Streptophyta; class Magnoliopsida; order Asparagales; family Orchidaceae; genus Dendrobium; species Dendrobium huoshanense. The sequence goes on along the minus strand of CM028358.1, from coordinate 27,006,016 downwards.
CTCTTGGTCTCTATCTGAATCTAAAGTGAGATCAAACTTTGGAGAAGGATTGATTTTTCTGTAGTCAAAAGCAATTCTAGCACCCTCTTTCTTGGCTCTTCATCTGAACTCGTTTCGAGTTCGATGTGCATTGGGGGATTTCTCTTTTCAATGGAAGGGTGGCCTCGGCCGCGTACTCTTTGGGCCATTCTTCCACCTCTTTGAGGTAGATTGATTGGAGGCCTAAAACCACGCGCTCGACGTCGTCTTCACTACTAGAATCGTCTTCTTTTGTTTCTTGACTTTTTCTTTTCTCAAATTTTGAATTGCTTTTGAACTCTGATTTTCTGCTTTTTCCTCTTTAACATTGATCTCTACCTTAGATTTGGTAGTGGACCCTTTGGGAACATAGTATGCAGCATCCTCATAGATCCCGATCTCGTGAATAGAGAATGGTTGCAAATCACTCTTGATTTCAAACTCAATGCCATCTCGTTGGTACTTGATGCATTGATGCAGGGTGGAAGGAACCATCCTATACTCATGGATCCAGGGCCTACCTAGGAGCGCATTAAAGGACGTAGCCGAATCAATTATATGAAATTTTGCTTCAGTTTACAACTCTCCTATCTCTAGAAGAAGTGTGATTGAACCTAAAGTCTTCTTGCCTTTTTAATTGAACCCACGAAGCACTAACTTGTCGGTTGAGAGCTTGCTAGTATCAATTCTAAGGTATGCGAGAGTCTTTATATTCATCACGTTGACTGATGCCCCCGGATCAACAAGAACTCTTGATAATTTGAACTTTCCCATATTTACAGTGATGTAAAGTGGGCGATTGTGGTCGGCAGTTCCAAGGAGTAGATCTTCATCGGAGAAGGTAACTCCTGGGATTTCTTTGAAGTACAAAGCTTCCTCCTCAGAAGTTGAAGCGAGTTGAGCTAAGCAAATCTCAGGGTCGAGAAGTGCTTTAATTAAAGTCTCCCTCATCTCTTTTAAAAAGATGAGGGCATCATAGATGCTCAACTTAGCAGGTAACTTCCTAAGGTGAGCTAAGATATTGTAATCAACACTTGGAACATTAACTTCAGGACCCGGTGGATTTGAAAGAGAGTTTAATTGTTGAGTAGAGACTTGAATCGGATTAGTGGAAACAACTTGTTTTCCCTTTTCCTGTGGGGGAAGCCTAGGGGGTAAAACCTTGCCATCACGTAGTTGTACTTGCACGATTTCATCGGAAGGACAGTCTACGGGGAGGTCTACACTCTCCTTAGGCGGTTGATTGTCATTTTCTGAATGGAAATCTGAATCTGAAAAGTCTATCACAACGGGACTCCCTTGAAAATTAATTTCAGGGTTATCACCATCTGATACGACATCAAATTCATCTTCCCTTGAAGGGTCAAATCCGGAGAGTTGGGTTTTTGAACTTCTTGATTATCCCAGCTGGCTCCGGGTTATTTTCAACAGAAGAATCATTTAAAACTTCATTCTCAACACTAATCATCAAAATATTTGCAGAAAGATCTTTCTTTTTATTCAATTTTGGACCCTTTGCCTTTGATGGGGCAAAGTAAAAGTCAGATAACTTTAGTGGGGCTAGTGGCTTTGAGCCACCATCCACCACTTGTACAGATCTCTCATCAACAAATTCCTTTCTACAAAAGATTCACTCTTTTCATTTTTATTTAATACAGTAGTTCCTACAACTATTGGAGAGGAAATCGTCCCAACATCCTCCTGCGATGCCTCCAGCTCAACCTCCCAGATCGGGCCCCGGGCTCTCGTCGGTAACTGTTGAGAAAGATGAAAAGATTGGTTAATCAACTTTTTAAATGCCCGGGATAGTGCTATATCCCAACCATCTTCAATGGACAAAGAAAGATTAGAAATTTTACCTGAAATAGATTTGACAGATCCCTGATCCGGATTAACCAAGTACTCATTTGGAATTATAATGTTACCTTGACGGAAGTTTTTCTCAAGCCAGTCCTTAAAGACTTTACAGTCTTAGATCGTGTGGCCCAACATGCGATGGTAGGGGCAAAAGGTCAGATCATCCTTTTTATTTGCCTCTTCCGGCTTTTTGGCCTCCGACAATCGAAAATCTGGCTTCTTTAGAAGGCTCTTAAAAATTTTCTTCACTGACTCCCTTTTGAATGGATACGGACGAGCCAATCTCTCTTCAAAAGTGGGCCGGTAGTATTCTCTGGTAGGTTGAGAAGTTACCTGAAACGGTTGGGGTTTTTGAGTTTGTGAATAGTAGGGTTACTTGATTGAACGTTAACCAACTTTTTTCCCTTGTCGACTGCTGAAACCATTGCTGTCCTCTTTTCAAAGGACTTCAACGATTTACTAACCTTCTTATCTTCAGTAGAATCTTTCAAGAATGGCATTTTGGGAGCCTCTTCTTGTAGATTTCTAACTTTGTTAAGAAGCTTTTCGAAGGTTTTAATTGTAAACCCCTTTAACAGAAAAGCAATAGGCCCGTGGATGTTCTTTAGAAGAATTTTCACTGCATATTGCTCTTGCAGTTGGGGTTCACATTTCATCGAGGGGTTTCGCCACCTCAAGATGTAGTCGACTAAAGACTCGCTCGGTCTTTGCTTTTCGATGACGAGATCACCAACGGTTACACGTTGTTGAGCTCCTGAGAACCTCTTTAAAAAGAGACCCTCGAGCTCTGTGAAAGTTTTTACAGAACCATTCGGTAGATCTGCGTACCACTCAAAAGCAATACCGGACAAACTACTCACAAACTGACGAAAGAGTAGAGCATCCGACCCTCTTGCATTACAACAGCTTGCTCGGAAATGGGCCAGATGCTGTCTTGGGTTTTCTAAGCCGCTAAAAATTTTGAAAGAAGGTGGCACAAAACCCTTGGGATAAGGAACCAAATCATATTCCTCGGGGTAAGGTCTACCCTTCGGAATCGATACAGTTCCTTGTGAATGGGCTAAGGCCTCCCTTACCTGGGTTTCAATCATCTGACGGATATCTTTTTCTGGTGGATGAGTGACTTCTGGAATCTTGAATCTAGAATCAGCCTTCCTGCTATGCTCGCCCGTTGTGAGTACTGTGGGCTGCAACTGCTCGGGTTTAGACTGTTGTGCCTGGAACATCTGACTCTGCATTTAATCTACCTTTAGCATCATCTCTTCGACCTTTCTTTCCAGACTCTTGATGTGATCATCTTTATCTCTCAATTAACAGAGGTATCGGAATCTGAGTCAACTGCTGCTGACTCTTCTTCTTTATCGGAGTGGTGTTTAGAAGGCTCAGCATCTTTAGTTGATGCTCGAGTCTCGACCATGTGGACATCCTCTATTAGTTCTTCCTCAACTAACAGATCATCTTCATTCGGATTGAATTCATCAACAGCCTTCTTCTTAAGGATATCTCTGATTTCCTGAACCACTTCCTCAACCGGCCTCCCATCTATTGCTTCAGCATAAATTGGCAGGTATCCATCGTAATCCATTACTTGATCATAATCTTTCACATCTAACTTATCAAAGATATTACTGATCTTAGCATCCTCTTCAGTGATTTCTTCACTAACTAGCTGATCTAACATCTCTTGATCAGGATCTCGGGTCATCTCCTCCCTTCCGACTGTCCCGGGGTCGGTAGTCGCAAGGGTGACATCCTCAGTAGGGTGAGGAACATCTATCCTAGTTGGTGATGGAGGTGCTTGAACAGCGGGAGCTCCAACATCGACATGAATAGAGTCCTCACAACCCTGAACCGGGAGTCGAGGGAGTTCAACTGGTATATGCATTTGAGGTTCCCTGAATTGAATTCCAATACATCTACTGAACTTCTTTCTTGCACATGATTCTTCTGGTGACATGGGCCTCTTGCCCTTAACATCAACTGATTTCAGCTCTTTAAAGACTTCTTTAGACTTTGCTATCACTGGGGCCAGCTTTGATAGTTTTGAAGGTGGGGTCGGTGGTCTGCCACTAAAAGAGCGACTCTGGCCAGACCCGGTTAATACTATCTCCTCCGTCTTTATAGACGGGAGGCGAGGCACCCAGTGGTATCCATCTACCAAGACTGAATATACAGGTTGTTTGACAAATTTCTTGTTCTTCCTCACTGGTTGAGGAGTCAAGTTCTTGGCTTCAGACTTTTCTTCCTTCAGAACTTCTTTCTCAAGTTTATATGAAATCACTCCCTTCAAGTGTTTCATATACTGTTCCTTAGTTTGCCCCACTTGAGCAGCACAAGTATGGATGATATTTCTAAGCATCCTAGTTTTCAGAACTTGCTTCTCCTTTGGGGTTCTCTTAACAGAATAATCTACTGGGCTAGGCGGAGTGCTAGCTATCCAAGTAACTCTCTCCTCCCCTGCAGCAGCTGCGAGGGGGTGAAAACGACTCCCTTTAAGGAGTGGAGAAGAGGCAGGGATTGGCAGCTTCTCGGCAGCCTCAAGGTCGACTTTACTCAAGGCCTTTAGCTCGGCCACCTTCTTGGTCTTGGTTATTTCTTTCTTAATCTCCTGAGGTAGTTCTTCTTGGAATTCTTACTACCATAAAGAGTTTCAGAACTAGAAGATCCCTTCTCAAACACTATCTTGGCCGCAACGGCAGCTTCCAGTTTCTTTGCATCTTTAAGAAATTCTTTGGGCGCATTAGCAATATCTAGTGCTGACCACAGACTAGGAGGGGCATCGTTCCCAGCTCCTATGGCTAATTGAACTACAGGGGCATCTTTCTCGCCCTCGACAGCAAGGTCCACCAAAGTATTTCCATTCATCACCAGTCTAAGGGACTTAAACCCTATCCCAAACTGAATCGAGTTCTCGTAAACCAATTCTTCAATCAGCAAATCGCGATCCATTGAAAACAACAGTTTGCCAGCCATTGCAGTTAATTTGATTGTCTGAGAATTGGAAAGGAGAATATTTGAATTAGAAACTTGAATTTAAATTATGAAAATATATTCATATTTTATCATATATATCGGGTTATAAGAGCTATAACCCGATATATATGATAAAATATGAATATATTTTCATAATTTAAATTCAAGTTTCTAATTCAAATATTCTCCTTTCCAATTCTCAGACAATCAAATTAACTGCAATGGCTGGCAAACTGTTGTTTTCAATGGATCGCGATTTGCTGATTGAAGAATTGGTTTACGAGAACTCGATTCAGTTTGGGATAGGGTTTAAGTCCCTTAGACTGGTGATGAATGGAAATACTTTGGTGGACCTTGCTGTCGAGGGCGAGAAAGATGCCCCTGTAGTTCAATTAGCCATAGGAGCTGGGAACGATGCCCCTCCTAGTCTGTGGTCAGCACTAGATATTGCTAATGCGCCCAAAGAATTTCTTAAAGATGCAAAGAAACTGGAAGCTGCCGTTGCGGCCAAGATAGTGTTTGAGAAGGGATCTTCTAGTTCTGAAACTCTTTATGGTAGTAAGAATTCCAAGAAGAACTACCTCAGGAGATTAAGAAAGAAAATAACCAAGACCAAGAAGGTGGCCGAGCTAAAGGCCTTGAGTAAAGTCGACCTTGAGGCTGCCGAGAAGCTGCCAATCCCTGCCTCTTCTCCACTCCTTAAAGGGAGTCGTTTTCACCCCCTCGCAGCTGCTGCAGGGGAGGAGAGAGTTACTTGGATAGCTAGCACTCCGCCTAGCCCAGTAGATTATTCTGTTAAGAGAACCCCAAAGGAGAAGCAAGTTCTGAAAACTAGGATGCTTAGAAATATCATCCATACTTGTGCTGCTCAAGTGGGGCAAACTAAGGAACAGTATATGAAACACTTGAAGGGAGTGATTTCATATAAACTTGAGAAAGAAGTTCTGAAGGAAGAAAAGTCTGAAGCCAAGAACTTGACTCCTCAACCAGTGAGGAAGAACAAGAAATTTGTCAAACAACCTGTATATTCAGTCTTGGTAGATGGATACCACTGGGTGCCTCGCCTCCCGTCTATAAAGACGGAGGAGATAGTATTAACCGGGTCTGGCCAGAGTCGCTCTTTTAGTGGCAGACCACCGACCCCACCTTCAAAACTATCAAAGCTGGCCCCAGTGATAGCAAAGTCTAAAGAAGTCTTTAAAGAGCTGAAATCAGTTGATGTTAAGGGCAAGAGGCCCATGTCACCAGAAGAATCATGTGCAAGAAAGAAGTTCAGTAGATGTATTGGAATTCAATTCAGGGAACCTCAAATGCATATACCAGTTGAACTCCCTCGACTCCCGGTTCAGGGTTGTGAGGACTCTATTCATGTCGATGTTGGAGCTCCCGCTGTTCAAGCACCTCCATCACCAACTAGGATAGATGTTCCTCACCCTACTGAGGATGTCACCCTTGCGACTACCGACCCCGGGACAGTCGGAAGGGAGGAGATGACCCGAGATCCTGATCAAGAGATGTTAGATCAGCTAGTTAGTGAAGAAATCACTGAAGAGGATGCTAAGATCAGTAATATCTTTGATAAGTTAGATGTGAAAGATTATGATCAAGTAATGGATTACGATGGATACCTGCCAATTTATGCTGAAGCAATAGATGGGAGGCCGGTTGAGGAAGTGGTTCAGGAAATCAGAGATATCCTTAAGAAGAAGGCTGTTGATGAATTCAATCCGAATGAAGATGATCTGTTAGTTGAGGAAGAACTAATAGAGGATGTCCACATGGTCGAGACTCGAGCATCAACTAAAGATGCTGAGCCTTCTAAACACCACTCCGATAAAGAAGAAGAGTCAGCAGCAGTTGACTCAGATTCCGATACCTCTGTTAAATTGAGAGATAAAGATGATCACATCAAGAGTCTGGAAAGAAAGGTCGAAGAGATGATGCTAAAGGTAGATTAAATGCAGAGTCAGATGTTCCAGGCACAACAGTCTAAACCCGAGCAGTTGCAGCCCACAGTACTCACAACGGGCGAGCATAGCAGGAAGGCTGATTCTAGATTCAAGATTCCAGAAGTCACTCATCCACCAGAAAAAGATATCCGTCAGATGATTGAAACCCAGGTAAGGGAGGCCTTAGCCCATTCACAAGGAACTGTATCGATTCCGAAGGGTAGACCTTACCCCGAGGAATATGATTTGGTTCCTTATCCCAAGGGTTTTGTGCCACCTTCTTTCAAAATTTTTAGCGGCTTAGAAAACCCAAGACAGCATCTGGCCCATTTCCGAGCAAGCTGTTGTAATGCAAGAGGGTCGGATGCTCTACTCTTTCGTCAGTTTGTGAGTAGTTTGTCCGGTATTGCTTTTGAGTGGTACGCAGATCTACCGAATGGTTCTGTAAAAACTTTCACAGAGCTCGAGGGTCTCTTTTTAAAGAGGTTCTCAGGAGCTCAACAACGTGTAACCGTTGGTGATCTCGTCATCGAAAAGCAAAGACCGAGCGAGTCTTTAGTCGACTACATCTTGAGGTGGCGAAACCCCTCGATGAAATGTGAACCCCAACTGCAAGAGCAATATGCAGTGAAAATTCTTCTAAAGAACATCCACGGGCCTATTGCTTTTCTGTTAAAGGGGTTTACAATTAAAACCTTCGAAAAGCTTCTTAACAAAGTTAGAAATCTACAAGAAGAGGCTCCCAAAATGCCATTCTTGAAAGATTCTACTGAAGATAAGAAGGTTAGTAAATCGTTGAAGTCCTTTGAAAAGAGGACAGCAATGGTTTCAGCAGTCGACAAGGGAAAAAAGTTGGTTAACGTTCAATCAAGTAACCCTACTATTCAACAAACTCAAAAACCCCAACCGTTTCAGGTAACTTCTCAACCTACCAGAGAATACTACCGGCCCACTTTTGAAGAGAGATTGGCTCGTCCGTATCCATTCAAAAGGGAGTCAGTGAAGAAAATTTTTAAGAGCCTTCTAAAGAAGCCAGATTTTCGATTGTCGGAGGCCAAAAAGCCGGAAGAGGCAAATAAAAAGGATGATCTGACCTTTTGCCCCTACCATCGCATGTTGGGCCACACGATCTAAGACTGTAAAGTCTTTAAGGACTGGCTTGAGAAAAACTTCCGTCAAGGTAACATTATAATTCCAAATGAGTACTTGGTTAATCCGGATCAGGGATCTGTCAAATCTATTTCAGGTAAAATTTCTAATCTTTCTTTGTCCATTGAAGATGGTTGGGATATAGCACTATCCCGGGCATTTAAAAAGTTGATTAACCAATCTTTTCATCTTTCTCAACAGTTACCGACGAGAGCCCGGGGCCCGATCTGGGAGGTTGAGCTGGAGGCATCGCAGGAGGATGTTGGGACGATTTCCTCTCCAATAGTTGTAGGAACTACTGTATTAAATAAAAATGAAAAGAGTGAATCTTTTGTAGAAAGGAAATTTGTTGATGAGAGATCTGTACAAGTGGTGGATGGTGGCTCAAAGCCACTAGCCCCACTAAAGTTATCTGACTTTTACTTTGCCCCATCAAAGGCAAAGGGTCCAAAATTGAATAAAAAGAAAGATCTTTCTGCAAATATTTTGATGATTAGTGTTGAGAATGAAGTTTTAAATGATTCTTCTGTTGAAAATAACCCGGAGCCAGCTGGGGATAATCAAGAAGTTCAAAAACCCAACTCTCCGGATTTGACCCTTCAAGGGGAAGATGAATTTGATGTCGTATCAGATGGTGATAACCCTGAAATTAATTTTCAAGGGAGTCCCGTTGTGATAGACTTTTCAGATTCAGATTTCCATTCAGAAAATGACAATCAACCGCCTAAGGAGAGTGTAGACCTCCCCGTAGACTGTCCTTCCGATGAAATCGTGCAAGTACAACTACGTGATGGCAAGGTTTTACCCCCTAGGCTTCCCCCACAGGAAAAGGGAAAACAAGTTGTTTCCACTAATCCGATTCAAGTCTCTACTCAACAATTAAACTCTCTTTCAAATCCACCGGGTCCTGAAGTTAATGTTCCAAGTGTTGATTACAATATCTTAGCTCACCTTAGGAAGTTACCTGCTAAGTTGAGCATCTATGATGCCCTCATCTTTTTAAAAGAGATGAGGGAGACTTTAATTAAAGCACTTCTCGACCCTGAGATTTGCTTAGCTCAACTCGCTTCAACTTCTGAGGAGGAAGCTTTGTACTTCAAAGAAATCCCAGGAGTTACCTTCTCCGATGAAGATCTACTCCTTGGAACTGCCGACCACAATCGCCCACTTTACATCACTGTAAATATGGGAAAGTTCAAATTATCAAGAGTTCTTGTTGATCCGGGGGCATCAGTCAACGTGATGAATATAAAGACTCTCGCATACCTTAGAATTGATACTAGCAAGCTCTCAACCGACAAGTTAGTGCTTCGTGGGTTCAATTAAAAAGGCAAGAAGACTTTAGGTTCAATCACACTTCTTCTAGAGATAGGAGAGTTGTAAACTGAAGCAAAATTTCATATAATTGATTCGGCTACGTCCTTTAATGCGCTCCTAGGTAGGCCCTGGATCCATGAGTATAGGATGGTTCCTTCCACCCTGCATCAATGCATCAAGTACCAACGAGATGGCATTGAGTTTGAAATCAAGAGTGATTTGCAACCATTCTCTATTCACGAGATCGGGATCTATGAGGATGCTGCATACTATGTTCCCAAAGGGTCCACTACCAAATCTAAGGTAGAGATCAATGTTAAAGAGGAAAAAGCAGAAAATCAGAGTTCAAAAGCAATTCAAAATTTGAGAAAAGAAAAAGTCAAGAAACAAAAAGAAGACGATTCTAGTAGTGAAGACGACGTCGAGCGCGTGGTTTTAGGCCTCCAATCAATCTACCTCAAAGAGGTGGAAGAATGGCCCAAAGAGTACGCGGCCGAGGCCACCCTTCCATTGAAAAGAGAAATCCCCCAATGCACATCGAACTCGAAACGAGTTCAGATGAAGAGCCAAGAAAGAGGGGTGCTAGAATTGCTTTTGACTACAGAAAAATCAATCCTTCTCCAAAGTTTGATCTCACTTTAGATTCAGATAGAGACCAAGAGGGTAACAAATCTAAACCTCAAAGTGATGAGCCTGAATTGACTATTTATAAAAAGCTTAATAGGGCAGTTAAATCCTTAGCCTTAACCCCACTGTCCGCTGACAGAGTCTCAGGGTTAGTAACTAAGGATGCCCCTAACTTAGATGGAAAAGTAAAGAAAGTCCAGAGGTTCTTCCCTGGCACTTCCTCTTCAAAGAATGAAGGTGATGTAATCCTTGAAGAGGCGGATTTCAATGAATTAATGGAATTACCTTTTGGCTACTTTCCTCTTGGTGTTAAAGCTCTTATCTCTAAAGGTTTTGCTCCGAGTCAATGGACTAAGGGTCAAGCTAGATACCACCAAGGTATTTGGAATTCCAAATTCAGTAAAAATTGGACGAGTGGTATCGGCTTTGGTTCCGTTAGTTCATTTGATGATGATGAATATTGCTTGATGATAACCATCCATCTTGAATCTGAAAGTGTCCCTACTGAAGTCATCGATTCGCTCGATAGACTTTGTTTGGAGACCTTAGATGATTTAGATGAAGATCAAATTCGGGATGCACCCCCTGAATTTGAAGAAGAGATTAAATCAACAGTTGATGAACTTAAAGAAATTAACCTTGGAACAGAGGATGACCCTCGCCCCACATTCATAAGTTCTTTGTTGAGTGAGGACGAGTCTAAGGATCTAATTCAACTTCTATCTGAGTTTAAGGACTGTTTCGCTTGGACATACGACGAAATGCCAGGTTTGTTCGTTGATATAGTAGTTCATAAACTCGGAATCTGGTGTGATGCCATTCCTGTCAAACAAGCTCCACGACGCATGCGTCTGGAGATTGAACAATAAGTCATTTCTGAAGTTAAAAAATTGGCCGAAGCCGGATTTATCCGGGAGGAGCAATATCCTTCTTGGGTAGCCAGCGTTGTGCCCGTTCGAAAGAAAAATGGTCAAATCCGGGTCTGTGTTGACTATAGAGACCTGAATAAGGCATGTCCTAAGGATGAGTTTCCTTTGCCAATTCCTGAACGAATGGTGGACATTGCCTCCGCGCATGTTGTTTTCTCCTTTATGGACGGCTCGTCTGGTTATAATCAAATCAAGATGGCCCCACAAGATGAGAGAAACACTGCATTCAGAAGTCCTATAGGGATCTTTTGTTATAAAGTGATGCCATTTGGCCTTAAAAATGCCGGTGCAACCTACCAGCGGGCTATGACTCGAATCTTTGACGACTTAATCCACAATCAAGTCGAATGCTACATCGACGATTTAGTTATCAAAAGTAAAGTTAAAGAGGCTCATCTTTATGACTTAAGAATCGTCTTCGAGCGGTTGCGTCGCTACGACCTTAAGATGAATCCTTTGAAGTGCGCCTTCGGTGTCGCGTCAGGGAAATTTCTAGGTTTCGTAGTAAGGCACCGTGGAATTGAAATTGATCCTGCTAAAATCGAAGCTATCTTAAATATGCCACCTCCTAGGAGTCTTACTCAACTAAGATCTCTTCAAGGTAGACTGACGTATATAAGAAGATTAATCTCTAATCTTTCCGGAAGATGTCAACCATTCTCGGTCCTCGCTAAAAAGGACACCAAATTCATCTAGGACGAGAAATGTCAATATGCTTTTGAAATATCAAACAATACCTGACAAATCCGCCAGTCTTGGCAGCCCCTATTCCGGGGAGACCTCTAATACTCTACACTGCGGCCCTTGACGAATCTCTCGGGGCCCTCCTTGCTCAATTCAATGACAAAGGGAAAGAGAATGCTCTTTATTACCTAAGTCGGAGACTTTTACCAACAGAAATTCGGTATCCATCTTTGCAGTCCAAAAACTAAGACATTACATGCTTTCTCATCATATCAATCTAATTTCCAGTTTTAACCCCTTGCAATATCTTATGACCAGGCCCTACGTTGTCAGGACGTTTGGCTCATTGGTCAATGATATTGCTCCAATTTGAAATCACTTTCATTCCCCTGCGTGCTGTGAAAGGGCAGGCCGTCACCGACTTCCTTGTGGCACACCCGTTGTTGGCAGAATCCCCTCTAAACGGCGATTTACCTGATGAGCAAATCATGAGTTTCGGGGAAGCCACTACTCAAACCTGGGAAATGTATTTTGATGGTGCTGCGTCCTCTCAACGGGGCAAAACACCAGAATCTACTATTCCCGGAAAAGCCGGAATTGGCCTGGTATTCATAACACCAGATAAGGGAATGATGTACTTTTCCTACCACTTATCAGAATCTTGTACGAATAACGAAGATGAGTACGAAGCTCTGATAACTGGCTTGGAACTTACAATTTTGATGGAGATTAAAGAGATTAAAATTTTTGGTGATTCCCAATTGGTGATCAACCAGATTGCAGGAACCTATAAAGTTTTGAATCCTAAACTCCTGAAGTACCATCAGTACACCTGTCACTTGCTCAAGAAAATTCTGATTATAACTATGTATAGGATTCCCCGTGGAAGCAATTCTTCGACGGATGCCCTCGCAAAGCTTGCAAAGGAATTTGCCTGCCCAGAAGAAGATTCCATCCCTATAGAGGTGCAGGGTCGTCAAGTCCTGTCTCCTATTGATTTGGAGCACATCAACGAACAAATTTTCGAAGTCCTTTCTACCTCTTAAGCAGTCGATGAAGAAGCAGATTGGAGACAACCGATAATTGAATACCTTCAAGAAGGCAAGCTCCCTCACGAGAGATCACTTGCCCATCAAATTAAGAAACGTGCCCTATCCTACGCACTAGTCAACAATACGTTGTACCGACGATCGTTTGGTCAGATGTGGCTCCGTTGTTTAGACAAATGTGAGGCCCTGAAGATCGTTAACGAAGTCCATGCTGGACTGTGCGGTGCTCATCAATCGGGTCCAAAGATAAAAATGAAGATCAAAAGACTTGGATACTACTGGCCTACGATGATTGACGATTGCATGAAGATTGCAAAGTGTTGTTATCAGTGCCAAGTACATGGTGTGGTTTTACATCAGCCGCCTAACGTGTTGCATCCCACGATAGCCTCGTGGCCCTTCGAAAGTTGGGGCACGGATATCATCGGGCCAATTGACCCTCCCTCCTCGAAGGGTCATCGCTTCATTTTAGCAGCGACTGACTACTTTTCAAAGTGGGCTGAAGCAGTCCCATTGAGAAATGTAACATCACACCATATAATGAAATTCTTTCGTGACCATATTGTATATAGATTCGGCGTGCCACATAGAATCATATTCGATAATGGGTCCGCTTTCAAGTCTACAAAGATCAATAATTTTGCAAATCGCCATGGTATTGATTGAAGATACTCAACGATCTATTACCCACGGGCTAATGGATTGGCTGAGGCCTTCAATAAAACTTTGGTTCAAATCATCAAAAAGACCCTCGATGATAATAAACGTCAGTGGGATGAGAGGTTGGTGGAGGCTTTGTGGGCCTACAGGACCACTTATCGAACCCCGACCCAATCCACACCGTTTGCACTAGTGTATGGATCTGAGGCCGTACTTCCTCTTGAAGTTCAAATCCCTTCGCTCAGAATTGCAATTCAGAACCAGATAACAACTCAACAGAATGCACAACTACATCTAGAAGAACTTGAAAGCCTTGAAGGACGTCGTCTTCAAGCTCAGCAAAATCTAGAGTTGTACAAAGCCCGAATGATTCAAGCTCACGATAAGTTAGTGCAACCTAGAACCTTCCAAGTAGGCGACTTGGTCTTGGTTCTTCGGAGGCCTATCTTAGCTCACCGAAAACTCGGTGGAAAGTTTGAACCAACTTGAGAAGGACCCTTCGTAGTGGAAACAACCTACAAAGGAGGCTCGTATCAGCTAGTGGATTGTAAAGGAAATCACCCGATACTTCCTGTAAACGGGCGTTTCCTTAAGAAATACTATGCTTGATGTAGCTCGAATTTTCAATCAATAAAATTTTCAAGTTTCAATCAATTTTATCCATTTTCTTCAAATCTTTTTATAATTTAGTACCTTGTTTTTTTTTTTAAGTTAGGAAGTGATTCTTCAGATCTTCTTGTCTTAACTTCAAGCCTTTTAGTGGTGGGGTACGCCTTTCGTGGCACCACCCTAAAATTCAAATTTTAATTTTGATCTTATATAGAGCAAGTTTCCTCTATATACGATCATTCAAACTTGATCATCTGTGTAAAGCAAGTTTCCTTTGCACATGATCAATCTAGACCCGATCATCCGTAGAGCAAGTTTCCTCTACTCATGATCATTTTAATCTTGATCTTATATAGAGCAAGTTTCCTCTATATACGATTTTTCAAACCTGATCACCTGTGCAAAGCAAGTTTCCTTTGCATATGATCAATCCTGACCCGATCATCCGTATAGCAAGTTTCCTCTACTCATGATCATTTTAATCTTGATTTTATATAGAGCAAGTTTCCTCTATATACATTTTTTCAAATATGATCTTTTATGTAAAGCAAGTTTCCTTTACATGTGATCAATCCTGACCCGATCATCCGTAGAGCAAGTTTCCTCTACCAATGATCATTCCAGATCCCGATCTTATATGGAGCAAGTTTCCTCTATATACGATCTTTCAAACCTGATCCCCTGTGTGAAGTAAGTTTCCTTTACATATGATCAATCCAGATTTGATCTGTCATGGGAAGCAATGCTTCCTTCCCGCAAGATCTTTATTTTTTCTCTCTCTTTGAGATTCGACTCGCTAGTGATAGAGTACGCCTTCCATGGCACTACCCTAGTACCAGATCAAACTCTAATTCCCCAGGGATAAACTTTCTTTCCCTTAGGATCAAAACTCCATACTTGATCTTTTTCGGTCAACGCCAATATGTGCAATAGAAGTTCATTCTATTACACATATTGGGGGTCCATTTGTTGACCTCATTTTTGTATGAGGTAATTAAGGAACCCATCCAAATCAATCCTGAGCCTGAATCAATTCAATTTCTAGATCAGTATAGACTCTAGGATCCTTTTAGACTCCATACCTTAGGATCTACCTAGATCTTAGGTCAATCAAATCAAAATCCAAGGTCCAAAGGTTCTGTCCTAAAAGCCTTTTTCAGCAAATTTTCAAACACTTCAAAAACCAATCAAATGACCTCCGATTCAGAGTCTGTCAGTTGCATATTGATAGAACATGTCTCTGGAGACAACCCTCCAAATTTGAGCCCATTCTGAGGCCTCTAACCTCAGAATCTAAATATAAATCCAAAGGCTGTAAAACCTTCAAATATTTACGGCCTATGCCACTAGACCTGCCATCCAGTGAATTCTGACCTTAGAACCTTCACCAAAGCCTCTAGTCACCTCCAGACCTTTAATCCTGATATGTTGAACACTAAACCGCATTTTGGTTGACCCACTTTGACTCCCAGTTGACCAGGGGTCAAAGTGACCAAAATACCCCTATGGGGCTCAAATGGTGATTTCAAATCAAATGAACTCCGAATTGAACGCAACCACCTCCAACAAGTTTTGAATATCAAACCAAACTTGTTGGACCCTTTTTCAATCTTTGGGTCAACCTGGTTGACCAAGTCAACCTAGTTGACCTAAGATACCCTTTAAGGGTCCAAATAGGTGTTTTGACCCAAATGACCTCTCCAGGCCATGGAACCACTTCCATTGGTCTTGAAACGTCATTTGAAACCTGTTGGACCCATTTTTAAGCCCTGGGTCAACCTGGTTGACCAAGTCAACTTAGTTGACCCAAATGACCCTTTAAGGGTCCAAATAGATGTTTTGACTCAAAATGACCTCTCTAGGCCATGGAACCACTTCCATTAGTCTTGAAATATCATTTGAAATCTGTTGAACCCATTTCCAGATCTTGAACCCAGCCGGTTGACCAAGTCAACCAATTTTGGCTTAAGGGCCCATTAAGGGCCCATTAAGCCCTTTTGACCCAAATGAACCATTTAACCATGGAATCAGCTCTACCAGACTTCAAATATTGTATCAAACCCACCTGGACTAAACCCACATCTTGGGTCAACCTGGTTGACTCAGTCAACCCAGTTTGACCAAACCAAACCCTTAAGGCCCTCCACTTTGAATTAAATTCCAAATCCACTCAAGTCTTTGTCAAACCCTTTCCATGCTTCTTAATCAATCTCCTAAATCACTTTGGTTGCCACCTCACCCTTAGTCAACCAGTTGACTGGTCAACATAGTCAACAAACCCCTTTAAGATGCTTAAATGCCTCAAATGGCTTGATCCAAGCTAGCCCACTCCCCATCAATCCATTCCAGCAATTCTAAAATTTTCCTCACCTGCCACCTCAGCCTCCTTTGACTAGTTGACTGGTCAACATTGTCAAACCTTCATTTAAACCTCCTCAAAGGAGCACCATCATGTGCTAAACCCCTTTTCCTCCATTAGGGCTGCCTTAGGCCGACCCCTTTGTGGTTTAAAGCTCACTCAGAGCTCCCCTAACAAGGATCAGGTCCTGGTTTAGCCTCAAATGGCAATGGTCCCCCCACCTCCCTAAAGCTATCCAATGGTTGGAGGGCCTTACCCAGCCTTTCTCCCTGCCACCTGACGGTTTGGGACACTTGTCCCTCATCAGGGAGAGCCCCCTGATGCATCCCAGCCATCCATTTGGCTTGGGGACGTTTGAATAGGGAGGAAAGGACCTAATGCCTCTCATTCAAATCCCTACATTCTCTCACCCACCCAGAACTCCCCCAGCTTGAATCTCTGTTCCATTGGGCTCCCCAGAGTTCCTTCAACATCTCCCCACTCAAACTCCGGCGATCAAACCTTCTCCGGCGATCTTTCGGTGAGCTAATCCCCGATCCATCCAAGGCTCATTCTAGGCGATTCGTGGAGCGTCGGAGCGTGGGTTCAACTAGGAACTTAATCGTGGACAGTCTACAAGCTCAACCATCCATTTAACGGTTCAATCCGTCCAAAAATCAAGGTGAAAATCGAAACCCTAGAGCTAGGTACATTAGTCTAAATAGCTTTTTATTAAGCTTGTTTTAAGTAAAATAAAATAGCCCCCAAAATTTCTATTCACTATTTTAATCTGGATTTAAAATTTCAAAGCATTTCGTTGTCTGGATCGAGAGAACGAGCAAAAAAAATGAGCTCTAGGGCGTTCCGTCAGGTTCGTTCAGGCATGCATTTTTTGAGCCGTTGATCAGCTGATCAACGGCTCTGATTTCTTATTCACGCGGATCGTCAAACCACGTGATCTCTCCATTCGTTTAGATCTCCCATCTGGCGTGATCTCGACCATTGGATCCAAACCGCGGTTTCGTTTTCTCGCCATCCGATCTCTTCTCACGAGATCAAAACGCGGGACTCGATCTGGACCGTTAGATCGAGCACGCGGACGATCCGACGGCCTTGACCACGCGCTGACGTGGTTAAGTGGAAAACGCGTGGACCCTGCGCCGCCGCCACGCGTTTGATCCAACACCCGCCACCTGTCCTAATGATTGGCTGCCAGTTTAATTAAAGGGTTTTAATTAAAATTAAAACCATTTAATTACCAGAAACTTCAAAAAATATTAAAAATAAAATACAAATCCAAAAAATCCATATAATATATCAAACTGCTTGATTTTTCAAGGTCTTCGATCTAAAAATAAAATTACTTTAAAATATTTTATATTTTTAAAATAATTTCAAATATTAATTATTTGGCTATTTTAATTAATATTTAATTAAAACAAATTCAGATATTTCAAAATTCTAAAATTTTTTATTTCAATCTATCTTGAATTTCCAGGAAGCTTTCCTAAAGTTATTTGAATAAATTTTGATCTTATTTTGATTATTAGTTATATTATATGTATATGTAATTTTAAAAATCAAGTTATTTTAAAATTATACACTTATTTAAATTCTTTTTTAACATCTTGAGTTTGATTTGAGATTTTAACCAGAGATTGGATCTAAATGAATTGAATTAAGGGGGATTTGATTAGTGAATAATCATGATTTGATTATTCACTAATCTCATTGTTATTTATTTGCATGCTTAGGTTGTGCACACACCACATAGCTTAGGGCTCTCCTAGATCTAGGATTTGATTGTGAATGTCATGCTTGCATCTATGTGTGTATCAAAGGGTTAGTGAGAATAATTGGTTTAAACCTATTAAACATAGTGACATCATTAAGGACAAAATTAAGGACATTAATTAGAGAACTTAGAAATTTCATTGTGATTAGCATACACCTCATTTGAACTTGAAATTTAAACCATTTGAACTTAGTGACATTCTCAGCCTTAGGGAAGTTTCTTACTGATTTTTGAATTCATTAAGCCTCTTAATTAACTTAATTAAGATTAAACCCTAATTAAGCCTTAAAACTTCCAGAAATTGTACTAAATCCAATTTAAATCCAAAAAATATGCTTAAGACCTCTAACTGACCAGAATCAAGTGCTTATTCAATGAAAATTAAAAGCCCCTTGAATTGACATCAAGTTAAACCTTAATTCAGTTTTAATTAAAAATCAAGATTTAATTAATTTAATTAATTAATAATAATTAAAAATTCCAAAAATTTCTCAAACACTTGAGAATCTCTTCTTAGGTCCTTTCAGACCTTTGGAGTTGATTTCAAGGAGTTTGGGATTCATTTGGAGAAAAATCACAAAATGGCTCTCTAATTAAACCTTTTAAAATTCATTAAATACCTCAAATTTCAAACATTCATAACTAATTCAAGAAAAATCCAAATCACCTAAACTCACTTGCATTTAACTCCTAATAATTTCTAATATTTATTAAAAATATTAAATTCTAGAAATCTGTAATATTTCAAAAAGTCAACAAACCGGTCAACTCTAAGTCAAAACTAGTTCAAAACGTCAAACCTTCGTAATAAAATGTAGAAAAATCCGATTTCAACGTACTTACTGTCTAGCGAATCGTAGTGAGGTCTAGTATTTTAATAAAATACAAACATTCCAGAATTTGAGCTCAATAAAAAATTCAACTTTTGACCCTTTAAATAAGTGATTAAAATATTCAAAAATTCATAAAACTCAAAATTATTCTAAAACTCTAGAAAATGTTAGCTTAATATATAAAACTTTCAACAAATCTTTTAAAATACAACAGCCATCCTAAAGATGAAGTTTATTGGCTGGACTACTCCAGGCTGCGGGGCTAAGTGTCCTAAGGAGGCTGGTTCCTCGAGCCTGGTGGCACAACACCACGAATGGATTCCAAGGGGTGTTAAACCTTAAAAATAGATTAATCATTAATTATCTAACCTTTTAAAAATTCTAATTTAATTACATTAATTTGGTTTATCGGCTGGACTACTCCGGGCTGCGGGTCTAAGTGTCATAAGGAGGCTGGTTCCTCGAGCCTGGTGGCACAACGCCACGAATCGATTAATGGCAAACTTAAGTTAATAAATTTTGAAAATCAGCAACCAAACATTTCTAATAAAATTTGTTAATTCTTAAGCCTTCATCAGCCTAAAATATTTAATTATACCGGGTACCACTAGGTAACCCAGGCCTACGAGGCTATTAACTTAGCCCCAAGGAAGGTGAAATAAACTTCACGGCCTCGGTGTGAAACAAAGGTGATATCCAACAAATAATTAAGTAAATCTTAAAATTAACCTTAAGCCATTAATACTTGAATTTAAACTTAAATCCCTTAAACCTTCCAACCAATCGAACTTTAGATAACTTTAACTAATAATCCTAATTAGGACACATCAAAACCACACGACCTACCTCACACACTTTAGATGGTTTGCTAGGATCATCGACTCTAGTTTTAGGATAGGCCGATGTTTTACTTTCTGCAGTTGTGTGCCGAGTTTTTTGAGCTTTTACTGCATGCTGTTTGCTAGTATAGAATTGATGTGTTTATTTACTTACTTCCTGTATTCTGTGATTGATTGTACGTTAGATTTACCCTTAAGTTAGGAGCGAATTATACTTGTGCAATCTTATGCAGGTGGCCATGCTCATACAAGGAGCTGAAATTAAAGGGGGCAGTTAATAAAAAATGTATATATACTCTTTGCACAGGTACCTGCCGCGCTTAAGACCCCCTTTAAATAAAAAGAGCATGGCCAAGTGTGGCTAAAAAAATGCATTTCAAATTTTCATATGATAACTGCTTGGGATTGAATATACAACTGTTAATTATTAGAATAACCTTGTAGGATCGAGTCTAGATTTTTTCAATTTTTATTAATGTAAATTCGATTTGATATGGTTGTATTTATTTAAAATGATTTGAGATTGGGATATAAATATCCAATTTGAATTCCAAAGAGGTGAAGACATCCCTAAAGGGGAGAGTCTTCTTCCATTTGGAAGTCAAATTAGGATACTTTGCGAATATCCAAAGAGGAAAGATAATACCCCGATCAAGGGGAGTTTCTTTCCATTTGGATATCCTGAACCGACGAATCGAGATGTTCGTGAGAAGATTAAGGATTGGACAACGAGAAGAATCTCAAATCTCAAAATCATTTGATCTAGGATTAGAAATCCGGGTTGTAGTTAGTGGTGCCCGGCCACTTTAATTTTATGCAAGTTCTGTGATGTAATAATAAAGGCACTTGCCTACGGACATTCAGTTTGATAAATTTAATTTGATTGATTTGTTTAATTTGATTGCGTATTAGAACTCCTGCTTTTCTAGTCTTTTTATTTGCATGCCGCATTTGGTTTAGCCTGGAATTCGAATTTAGGCTCTTAGGGGTCTGTCAAAAATTCTTCTACTTTAATTAAATAAAATTTTTTAAGATAAGATAGAAACTCTAAACGGTCCTAAGAAGTAAGCTCGGACTCGCCGAGGGTTTTTCATGCATCCATATTGTACTTTCTCAACCTTGTTAGGCATCTCCCCGCCTGCGGGTTCTGGCAGACCACCTGGCCTATGAGGGTGCCGATCTGTCAAGGGGATGTTATGCAATCTCTAGGAAAAAACCTATTTTCTAAGCCAAAATTTTTAAACTGCTACATACAAATTTTGCATTCAATCGAGTCAATTAGCATGCATCGCATCAGTAACAAACTTAAAAGAGTCTAATATTTAATTGCATTACTTAGACATCAAATACCCAACATAAGTCTAAGGGGTCAATTAAGGATCTGCTCTAGATGTCGACCTCGTTCCTTTATACTTTTCTAATTAACGTCCCTACCACTCAACATGAAAAGATCAGACACATGGTTTTAAATCGTTTAGGTGGTTTAGCTGGCTCCCCAATCCAGCCCGGGGTAAGACCAGATTCGCATTGCACTAGCTAGGTTCGGGTCACGTTTTCAGTACCCAATTTAGACTTAGGTTCTGAGGCAAGCTCGGGCTATAAGACCTCAACTTCCGGGAATCGAATCCCAAATTTCTAATAAAATTGATCACTTAAATATTAAATCACTTTCAATCAAATTTAAGCCAAACATTTAGGATAGGCTAGGGTGTTTCTGAAATGATTCAGAATCTCAAAACACCTCCTACCCTTCTTCCTTTGATTCTAGAAATAAGTCTTCAATTTTGATCCAATCTCATTTGAAATTCCAATCCTTAACCTCCTTTGATATCCAGCTTTGAAATCTTAAATAAAATCTACACCGCTATTTTAATCGAGAGTTTTCATAGGAAATTTTAATTTCCTACGATTTAATTAACTACGAGGGCTTGCGCTCGTAGGAGATTTAGAAACCCAGATCTAATTTTCAAAATTAATTTTTTTTAAAAAACCTTCAATTAATTATCTTTGGGAATTCAAACAAGAATGGCGATTGTTATCATCATATTCAAAATTTTGGTAATAAGTAATATCATCTTTCTTCGGGAAGATATATTATTTTATTATCATTATTTTGATTATGAAATTAATGATCTCTTATTCGAATTATTATGGTTAAACAATTGATTGAACATCATTTTGATCTTTCGAGATCATACATGTTCCCCCTTGAGTTTGACTACGATAATTTGGATAATTTTAAAGTTTTGAAATTAGGACCAATTAGTGAATGATATTCTGTCTATTTGAGATAATATATATCGTTCCTAATGTTGTGTTCTATTTCAAAGCTACAATTTGAAAATTTAATATATTCTCAAAGAAAATTAATATATTTTCAAAACTATACATACTTAAATATATTTTTCAATCAAAATAGGGTTGTACCATTGTTTTGGTGTAGGTGGTGTTTTATTTTATTCAAATACATGGATTTTTGCTCTTACGAATTAATTGGCACTTTCAAGGCTTATAACTTCTAGTTTTAATTCATGCTCTTTCCCATCTAGTTCAGATGCATGTCTTTAATTGTTTGAATGAATCTTCTAATTAATGATGCTTTTAGCTCAAGGATGTTGAGATTCATTCACTATGAATTAGGTTGTTAAACCTAAGCATATGTCCCAAGACTATCCAAGAGGGAGGGGGGGGGTGAATTGGTATTTTTTAAAAAATTATCCCTCTTGAGTATGTTGAACCGAAAATAAACTTTAATGAATTTTTAGAAAAAGTTTTTCAACGACAATTTTTATAACAAAACAAAATGCGGAAAATAAAAAGCAGTAAAAATAAAAGGCACAAAATTTATAATGGTTCGGTCTAAACCAGACCTACATCCACTCCCCGGAAGCACCCTCTGAGTATTGCACTAATATCACTAGTGACTCTTCTTTAGCACCAACAGCAAGGTGGAGAAGCCTTTACAAAAACTCTTTCCACCACTACCCGGTGCGATAGAGAACCGTCTTCCTTTTACACTTATCCCCAGTGTTGGCAGAGAACCGTTCGTCCTTTCACACTCTCCTAGCGTGGGCAGAGAACTCTTCGTCCTTTCACACTCTCCTAGTGTGGGCAGAGAACCCGCGGCTATTCACACTCTCCAAGTGTCGGTAGAGAACCATCATCTTTTTAAATATCCCTAGTGTTGGCAGAGAACTGTATGTCCTTTCACACTCTCCTAGTGTGGATAGAGAACTCATGGCTGTTCACACTCTCCAAGTGTCGGCAGAGAATCGGATCTCCTTGACAGATCTTCTCACAAGAAATCTAGAAGGAAGAAAGAAAAGAGTGAAGCAATCCCAAATCACAATAAGAGATTCTTACCTTTGAAAATCAAGCGAAGCCTTCACGCTCCAGTGATAGGAATCCTCTTTTGAATGCTCTCTCACACTCTCTCCTTGACTCTTCTTTCAATAGGCACGAAGATCAAATGGCAAAAAGATTGGGTGGCAGTCTAAATTGGACCTTATATAGGAGAGACAAGAAAAACCATCCAAAACTGAAAAATATTCAACTTAACACAAAATGGATCATCCCGTACGATCGTGGATCGTCCTGGACGATTTTCTTAAAGTGTCGGAAATGATCCTTATGTATATTGGTATGAAATATGTTCGTACATGATCATCGTCCCGTGCGAACTAGGTTCGTCCGGTATGATCAGTTATATCATAGGTCGGTTCCCAAATAACTTCATGGACGTAACCAACTTTAGTAAGTCGGTTCACATCGTCCTGGGACGAACAGGACTTCGTCCGGACAAAATTTTACAGAGAGCAACTCGTTCTTGCATGATAATGAACTTCTTCTTAACAAAATTTTTACAGAAAAGAATTCGTCCTAGGATGATTTGGATTTCGTCTGGATGAAATTTTTACAGAGCCCAAGTTGTCCTAGCACGATTATAGATTTCGTCTGAACAAAATTTTTACAGAGCCTAACTCGTCCTAAGACAAAATAAATTTCGTCCTGGACGATCAGGACTTAGAAAAGTTTCCTCCAAATCATGTTCGTTCCATTGCTCTTACGAGGATATAATTAACTTGATCGTCCCGTACGAACTAGGTTAGTCTCGTACGATCAGTACAAATTTAGTAAGATCTCCTTAAGTATGTGTGTGTGTGTGTATTTTTTATTCACTCAATTACAATCACTCCCTCTCAATTCAAAGAACAATTTAAAGCTTCAATTTGCAAAGGATTTTATGCTGAATTTTATTTGAAGTCTTCATAGTTTGGAGTTCAATTTTTCTGAAATGTTAGTACACACAAGAGCAAAAATAAATCTTCCAAAAAGTGTTAGAAGATAATTACACATATAACAATAATATTTGAAATCATCAAAACTATACAAGTTGCAAGAATGTAACATATGTAAATAGCAACTCTCTTAACAAAGGATTCATATGCATTGGTTAGATCAATATGCTTCTTGTTTAAATTATTAAATTCATCAAGTAAATACATGTTTTCACTATCTAAAGTAGAATACTCAACTATTATACTATCATGCTCTTTTTGTCGATTAGAAAAGTTAGTGTTTAAGCTAAAAATAGATCTTTTTAAGCATCATTTAAAAATAATGAATTTTTTTAGATATAATAAAAAGGTCATCATAGGATAGTTGACATACCTCATTTTGGTCTAACTGATCAAGATTATCATTAGACATAAGACACAAATTTATTATCTCTTCCTATGATTCTTATTCAGATGATTCTGAGGCATAGTGAGTCCAACATGCTTTCTCTGTCTGTTGCTTACCCTTTTTGAACTTTCCCTTCTCTTTATCCTTCTCCTTGATTGGGTGAGTTTTTAAGTTGGGGCACTTAGTTTGCTTGTGGTCTAGTTTGTTGCATTCAAAATAGATTTCTTAGATGACTAATAAAATTTTCTAGTATTCATTCCTTTGCTCCATTATTATTGATGATGATTTTACTTCAATTTAAGTATACTTTAGAACTATAGGGTCATCAAAGCAATGTCATCATCCTCCTCAGTTGTAGAGCTATAATCACTTTTTGATTCATTAGCTTTCAAGGCTATCTTCTCTCCTTTTTCCTGTCTCTTGTATCAAGTAACTTTTGACTCAAGCCTTGCTCAGAGGAAATGAGCAAGCCAAGTAAGTTATTAATTGAATACACATTCAAGTATTTTGATTCAGAAATTATAGTGACCTTAGCATCATAAGCATTAGGTAGGCAATACAAAATCTTGTTAACTTTTTCAGCATTAGAAATTCCACTACCTAATGCATATAGGGATGTCACTATTTGGGTAAACATAGTGTACATTTTAGATATGATATTGTTATGTTTCATATAAAAGAGTTCATAGTAATGCAGTAGAATATTTAACCTAGACTGTTTGACTTCACCAGTTCCCTCATATGTCATGCATAGTCTATCTCATACTTCCTTTCTTATAGCACATATAGACACTCTCATAGAATCTTGAGATTTTAAAGCACAGAAAAAATAATTCAAATATTTTGCATTCAATTAAGTAAACTCTCTGTCCTCTTGTCTCCATTTAGTAATCGAGATATCAATTTTTACTCCATTAACTATTCAAGATGGAAGTGAATAATCAATTTGAATCATATGCCAAATTCTAAAATAAATAGATTGCTGAAATATATATGTAAATTTTCCAAAAATCAAATAGTATGTTGTCGAATAAAGGATGATGAGTTAAAGAATAACCCTCTATAGTATTTTTTATTTCTAAAATATACCATCGATCATTTTTCTCCATGTTTTCAAAAATACTATTTATGAGAACTACTTTGATACAATTTGAATGTCTGATGTAGGATGTTAAGCCTAAGTGAACTATCCCTATGCACACTAAAAGTTGGGGGGGGGGGGGGGTCAATTAGTTTTATTTTTAATCTTACTAGAAAGATAGCACAAAATAATGTTTTTAACTTGGGGATTTATAAAAACTTAAAAATAATAACACTTCTCATGAAATGAGGAAGCATAAATTTTAAAAAAATATTTTAATTATGATGTTGATTAATAGATTAAATCAATATATCTTTAACCATATAATATCCATCATGCAATCTCTAGCAAATCAAAATTATATAAAAAAAAAAGTTATCTGAAATTAAAAGACCAGAAAGAACACCCCCAAAATTGTATAGTTATTCAGTCAAATATTGACCTACGTAGAGTCTCTAGAGTCCTCCTCTCCAAGTATTGCACTAAACTTTAGTCTCTCTCCTTTATCCCCAACATCTAGCTAGGCAGAGAAGCCCTCATAATCATTTCACCAACCTGGTGTGGTAGAGAAACTTAACCTTCTTTCTCTCCGTCCTTGTGATGGCATAGAACCCTTACGTCCTTTCTCACCCTCCTAGTGATGGTAGAGAATTGAGACCTCCTTTTTCACCCTTTTGATGATGGCAGAGAACTTAAACCTCCTTTCTCACCCTCCTATTATTGGTAGAAGACCTTAAACTACTTTCTTAACCTCCTGGTGGTGGCGGAGACTCTCAACAATCTTTGAGTTGAAGAACTTCTTCCCAGAGCCACCCAAGAAACATAGAAAGACACCTTAGTGAAATAAAACAAGAAAATTGCTTGGAGAACCTCTTTGAACCCCTCACACTACATCTATCTCACACACAAGCTCTCTCTTTCTTCCTCCCAAAGCTCTATGAGATTTCTTCTCCAAGCTCTCGATCTCTCTATAACACTCAGCAACTAAAAACTTAAAATAATTGTAATGAGAGATCAAATACAAGGCTTCATAAAAGCCCTAATATTAAATTATGTGGGATACTGATCATACAATATAATTCAAGATTGTAAGGTACTATTAATTTAAATAACCCTATTAGTTTTATATAAAGTGTAAGGTGTTGTTTGATTAGTTTAGCTAATTGATCAAACAGTACATTATAATATAAAGCATCATCTGGTATAATTAATAAAAAGACTTGGATTATCATCCCGTATGATGGGCGATGATTTAAATATCTTCCCATGTAGAGATTGGGTTGTACAGAATGATTGGCTCAAATTATCCTACACAATCTAACTGAATCAACTAATCCAAAATTATTCCTTAATTACATGATTAATTTATGATAGATTTAATTATATAATCCTAAATGATACCTATCATGCTATATTATTAGTACAAATTTTAAATTTTAAAATATTACCTAATTTGTGATTGGCGATTGAGATCTTACTATCAATTGATCATCATGTATAATATCTTTCATACATCATAATTTGTTCAAATGGATTTAATTATCACAATTAGTCATTTTAATGGTTTTTTGAATATCTAATCATATAGTATGATATTTATTGTCTAATACAATTAGTTCAAAAAAGTATACTCTTAATTATCTTATTATCTCACTCCCTTGAGAGTGTGTGCACAATTACCAAGTTTATTATCCACCAAATATATTATAAGACTCAAGAAATTTAGAAATAAATAAAAGTATAAATATAGACTCTTTAGGACACTTAATCTTATTTCATCCAGTCTTAAGCTGATCAATTTGCACAGTGTACGATGGACCTAGAATATTAGTGCTCAAAAAAATATAAATGCAATAACAACCATAACACAAGATAGCATTGTAAAGAATCTAATAATATTTGTTATCATCAAAATCATAAGACTCTAGTCCATATTTGAAATAATAGCTAGTATATTATGAGAAATATAAAACTATTTATATAACACAACAAACTACATTTAAGAGGTAAACTCAACAAATATAAAATATCATTATCATAGTAGAAGTAATTTTTAATAAATGTATATGTAAATAAAATAGATTAATAAATGAATATTTACTTTAAAAAGATTACACCATAATATTAAATTGACCGATTGATCTAATTTTTAGTGAAATAAATCTACACACAAGTAGACCATGTAGAATTATTAGCTATTAGGTTCAACTTCTAGAGAAATTTTTTCTAAAATTTAATTTATCATTAGATTATATGTACATGAACTTGATGTGGCAGTGGGGGGTGTGGGCATAGATCCATGATGTGATCAAATTAGTGGATGGGGGACTATCTTTCTAATGCCTAAAAGACTAAGGATATTTTAAGTGGAGTTTAATTTTAAGTTGAGTAAGGGTTGGATAGATTTTAGTATTTACAACAACAACAACAACACAACAACATCAAGCCTTTATCCCACTACATGGGGTCGGCTATATGGATAGGTTTTAGTGTTTGCTAAGAAAAAATGTATTATCTAAATTTTACTTAATTTAAAATAAATGCAATTTAATTCTATCTTTTTGTTTAGGAAAGAAGAAAAAAGTACTCATAATTAAAGGAGTATCACGATGCCATATACAGAGTGCAACAACACTAAGCACATCCTTGGCGTGTGAGCATAGATGGTAGAACTGCAGTGGTAAAATCTAAGTGATCAAAGCATTGAAGAATCAGGCAAAGCACCACAGTGACAAATAATGATAGCACTGCAATGGTTGAACTACCAAACATATGTGAAGAATGACAATCCAAAAAAATCACTTTGATAACATAGTAGAACTATCCAAGTCAGCACAATGGTGCCAGTTCAATTATTAATTAAAATTATAAATTGAAAGCTTATTTATTAGGTAATGGGTTGTTGCTACAAGTAGGGGCTACTACTACTGTAATGGACTACTTCTATTGGAAAGGGTTGTTGCTACTACATAGGGCTAGTCATATATTTATTTTATAGTACTCATACGAGTGTCAATAGAGAAGAGGGGAAGAAGTGCACTGAGTGTATAATCATTTTTTAAAGGATTTCCTGGTGATATTTATTCTTATTTTTCTCTTGTACTTTTACTTTTTACATAGCAATAAAGTGAGTTTTATTTACTTTAATTTTTCTATCTAGCTAAATCTTTTTTATAGGCTTATGATACTTTAGATACCATGTTTACTCTAGATTAGATTTATAATTTAATGATTTACTCAATATAATTTTTAAGTACTTCATGCTTAATTTAGTTTATGTTTAGGCCTTGCATGAACATAAAATATAGTGAGATCTAATTAAAGCCTCGGCAGAGGAGTAGAAGAACAATTAGGAGATTTAAAACTTAACATTGTCATACATAGACATATGATGGTTACAAATTTGGAATCTTAAGGAGATATTTACACTATAGTTGTGAGAAATCTTATCTAAACACTCCAACAAACTCGACATGTATGACAAGTTATAACACTGATTCACCAAAAAATTAGGAAAGATATAAATATTACAAACATTAGTTTTAAAATATCATTAGTTACAAGTATCTTATATATAGAATTTGCTACTTAAAACTGTAGTGGTTAACTTTAATAGCATACACTTTTTATTTTAGCTATAAGTAGATATTAAAAATAGTAATAGAGTGACCTTGGGATATTTTCCTACAGCTCTCTTGACCCTCTCAACACCTATCCCAATCATCATTGACTATTCAATAGGCCAACAAGTCAACAAGCCCCTTTAAACTTATGGGAATAAGTCAAATCATGGCCATATCACCATGCCACCTTGGCAATCCTATTCTCCCATCTAAATCTTGTTCAAACTTACTAGAAAGTAGTTAATTTCCTCTCCTAAGAGGCCCTAAACTAGCCCCTTAAACCATGATATGCTTGAGTTTAGCCAAATAAGGGAAAAGGGTGTGGTCCCCCTCCCCAAGGAACAAGGGAAGTCACACTCAAATACCAGCCCTATTTCCTAGCTTTAAGCATCTTAGGGTTTACTTAGCATGTATCAAGCTCCACACAACTCAATCCAATCAATTCGATCAAAATTAAGGGCTTAAGGTAGGGAGAAACCATGCCTAAGGGATTATTCAAGCTCATTTCATATTCAAACTCCATCTCCAGTAGCCCCCACTCTAAAAAAAAACCTTCCCCATCTTCTCTAGCCACATCTAAGGCCTTTCCAAGCTTCTCCCCATCATTGTCAATCCTCGAATCACTATTTTAGTGAGGAGAGAGCATTCTAGTTAGAGAAAGAGAGTTATTTTCACCAACTTCAAATCCATTAATCAAAAGCTTCTAGGGTCTTCAGAAAACTTGTAGATGATTTCACTATGAGCAAAAGGAACCCAAGATCTAAAAAATCCAACGATTGGATTGTAAGTTATTCTCTGTTAACCTCCAAGTTGTTTTGATTAAAAAAAAATTTTATTTAAGTATATATAGATTTTGAAAAATATTTAATTATCTTTGGGATTATTAAATTTAAAATTCTGATTTTGTAATAGAACTCAGGATTAGAAATGATATATCATCTCAAAAGGGTGAAGATATCATTCACTAATTGGTTCATATTATAAGACTTTAACGTCGTCCTTATTATCGTAGTCAAATCCAAGAGGAATCGTATTTGACCTCGAAAGATCAAAATAGGATTTAATCTCGTATTTGGCTACGCTAATATGGATTGAAGATCATTAATTTCATAATTAGAATTACAATAATAACTGATATATCTCTCCGGAGAAAGAGAATATCAATCATTATTGACCGTCTAAAAATGACGATAATGATCATTGGATTTTCCCAAAAATAATTAATTAGAGATTTTGAAATATTTTTATATTTTTGAAAATTAAATCTGGGTTACTAAATCTCCTACGAGCGCAAGCCCTCGTAGTTAATTATATCGTAGGAAATCAAAATTTCCTACGAAAACTCTCGATTAAAATAGCGGTGTAAATTTCATTTAGATTTTCAAAGATCGATATCAAAGGAGAAAAAGTATAAGAATTTTCAATAGGGATTGGTTCAAATTTGAGCAGTTATTTTCAAAGTCAATAGAAGAGGAGTAGGGAGTGTTTTTAAGATTCTGAATTACTTCAGAAAACACTCCAACTAATTCTAATTGTTAGGCTTGTATTTGATTGAAAGCGATGTTTAGTTTAAGTGATCAATTTTATTAGAAAGTTGGGATTCAATTCCCGAAAATTGAGGTCTTATGGCCCAAGCCGGCCTCAGAACCTAAGTCTAAATTGGGTACTAAAAAGGTGACCCGAAACCTAGCTAATGCAATGCGAATCTGGTCTTACCCCGGCCTGGATTGGGGGGCCAGCTAAACCACCTAAACGATTTAAAATTATGAGTTCGATCCTTTAATGTTGAGTGGTAGGGACGTTATTTAGAAAAGTATAAAGGAACGGGGTCGACATCTAAAGACAATCCTTAATTGACCCCTTAGACTTATGTTGGGTATTCGATGTCTAAGTAATGCAATTAAATATTAGACTCTTTTAAATTTGTTGCTAATGCGATGCATGCTAATTGACTCGATTGAATGCAAAATTTGTATGTAGCAGTTTAAAAATTTTGGCTTAGAAAATAGGTTTTTCCCTAGAGATTGCATAACATCCCCTTGACAGATCGGCACCCTCATAGGCCAGGTGGTCTGCCATAACCCGCAGGCTGGGAGATGCCTAACAAGGTTGAGAAAGTACAATATGAATGCATGAAAAACCCTCGGCGAGTCCGAGCTTACTTCTTAGGACCGTTTAGAGTTTCTATCTTATCTTAAAAATTTTATTTAATTAAAGTAGAAGAATTTTTTTTGACAGACCCCTAAGAGCCTAAATTCGAATTCCAGGTCAAATCAAATACGGCATGCAAGTAAAAAGACTAGAAAAGCAGGAGTTCTAATGCAAAATCAATTAAATAAATCAATTAAATATATCAAATTGAATGTCCATATGGCAAGTGCCACTCATTATTACATCTCAAAAATTACAATAAATTAAAGTGGCCGGGCACCACTGACTACAACCCGGATTTCTAATCCTAAATCAAATAATTTTGAGACTTGGGATTCTTCTCGTTGTCCAATCCTTCATCTTCTCACGAACATCTCGATTCGTCGGTTCAGGATATCCAAATGGAAAGAAACTCCCCCTTGATCGGGGTGTTATCTTTCATCTTTGGATACTTGCAAAGTATCCTAATTTGAATTCCAAATGGAAGAAGACTCTCCCCTTTAGGGATGTCTTCACCTCTTTGGAATTCAAATTGGATATTTATATCCCAATCTCAAATCATTTTAAAAAAATACAACCTTAACTGAATTAAATTTACATTGAGAGAAATAAGAAAAATCTAGACTCGATCCTGCAAGGTCATCCTAATAATCAACAGTTATATATTCAATCCCAAGCAGTTATAATATTAAAATTTGAAATGCAATTTTTTTTTTTAGCCACACTTGGCCATGCTCTTTTTATTTAAAGGGGGTCTTAAGCGCGGCGGGTACCTGTGCAAAGAGTATATATATTTTTTTATTAACTGTCCCCTTTAATTTTTAGCTCCTTATACGAGCATGGCCACCTGCATAAGATTGCACAAGTATAATTCGCTCCTAACCTAGGGGTAAATCTATCGTGCAATCAATCACAGAATGCAGGAAATAAATAAACACATCAATTCTACACTAGCAAACAGCATGCAGTAAAAACTCAAAAACTCGGCACACAACTGCAGAAAGTAAAACACCGGCCTATCCTAAAACTAGAGTCGGTGATCCTAGCAAACCATCTAAAGTGTGTGAGGTAGGTCGTGTAGTTTTGATGTATCCTAATTAGGATTATTAGTTAAAGTTATCTAAAGTTCGATTGGTTGGAAGGTTTAAGGGATTTAAGTTTGAATTCAAATATTAATGGCTTAAGATTAATTTTAAAATTCATTTAATTATTTGTTGGATATCACCTTTGTTTCACACCGAGGCCGTGAAGTTTATTTCACCTTCCTTAGGGCTAAGTTAATAGCCTCGTAGGCCTGGGTTACCCAGTGGTACCCGGTATAATTAAGTGGCTTAAGTTGATTAAGGCTTAAGAATTAATGAATTTTTATTAGAAATGTTTGGTCGCTGATTCTCAAAATTAATTAATTTAAGTTTACCATTAATCGATTCGTGGCGTTGTGCCACCAGGCTCGAGGAACCAGCCTCCTTAGGACACTTAGCCCCGCAGCCCGGAGTAGTCCAGCCGATAAACCAAATTAATGTAGTTGAATTATAGGTTTTAAAAGGTTAAATAATTAATGATTAATCTATTTTTAAGGTTTAACACCCCTTGGAATCCATTCGTGGCGTTGTGCCACCAGGCTCGAGGAACCAGCCTCCTTAGGACACTTAGCCCCGCAGCCCGGAGTAGTCCAGCCAATAAACTTCATCTTTAGGATGGTTGTTGTGTTTTAAAAGGTTTGTTGAGTGTTTTAAACATTAAGTTAACATTTTCTGGAGTTTTAGAACTATTTTGAGTTTTATGAATTTTTGGAATATTTTAATCATTTAATTAAAGGGTTGAAAATTGAATTTTGGCTTAAGCTCAAATTCTGGAAAGTTTGTATTTTATTAAAATACTAGACCTTACTACGATCAGTTAGAAGGTAAGTACGTTAAAATCAGATTTTTCTACATTTTATTGCGAAGGTTTGAAGTTTTGAACTAGATTTGACCTAGAGTTGACCGATTTGTTGACTTTTTGAAATATTACATATTTCTGGAATTTGATATTTTTTATAAATACTAGGAGTTATTAGGAGTTGAATGCAAGTGAGTTTGGGTAATTTGGATTTTTCTGGAATTAATTATGAAGGTTTGAAGTTTGGGTAATTATTGAATTTTTTAAATTACTTAATTAGAGGGCGTTTTTGTGATTTTGCTCCAAATGAGGTCCCCACTCCTTGAAATCAGCTCCAAAGGTCAGGAATGACCTAAGGAGAGATTCCCAAGTGTTTGGGACATTTTTGGAAATTTTAATATTTTTTAATTAATTATATTAATAAAATATTGATTTTTGATTAAAATTAAATTAAGGACAGAAATGTTGTCAATTCAAGGGGCTTTTAATTTTCATTGATTAAGCATTTGATTCTGGTCAGTTAGAGGGGTTTTATGTATTTTTTGGATTTAAAATGAATTTATTACATTTTCTTAAAAATTTAAGGGCTAATTAAGGGTTTAAGACTTAGAAAATTAATTAAGGACCTTAATGATTTCAAAAATCAGTCAAACCTTTCCTAGTGGTTGTACATGTCACTAAGTTCAAGTGTTTGAAGTTTCAACTCAAATAGAAGTGAATCCTAATTATTAGAAATATTCTAAATTCTCTAAACACATGTCCTTAATTATTGTCCTTAATGACACTAAGTTTAATAGGTTTGAATTAAAGTTTTGACTAACCCTTGACCAAATACATGCTACACATACATAAGCACAATCAATTCCTAAATCTAGGAGAGCCTTACACTATGTGGTGTGTGCACAACCTAAGCATGCAAGAATTGACGATAATTAAGGTAACAAAGTTTTGATTAGTGAATGATTATAAAATAATCACTCACTAATCATTCCCCAAACACTTCTATTCAATCAATCCTAATCTATATTTGAAATTTTAAAGGACTCTCTCAAATGCTCTCAAAATTTAACATATATAATTTTAAAATTAATTTTAATATCTATAAAATAGATTAGTTTTAGAAATTCTAGAAAATTTAAAGTAATTTAAAATAGTTTTTTTATTAAATATCAAAAATAGTTTTAAAACATATTTGAAAATATTTTAATAATATAAAATGATTTAAAATAAGGATTCTTTGAATTTTCAAGATTATTTTATAATAATTTCTATTTAATATTTTAAATTAAGTGTTATTAATTATTAACCAAAACTTAAATTAAAATAATGAAATAATATATATTAAGTTAATACTAATTTCAAATTAATTATTTTAATACTATTCTGAAATTTTAAAATATCTTGAAATTTTAAAATATAATAATTAAATATTTTAAAATATTTGGTCATATTTGAATAAATATTACTTTTAAGATACTTTATATTTAATATCTAAATAATTTATAATAATAATAATAATAATAATAAAATTATTAATTAATTTTATAATAACTTTATTATAAAAACAGATTTATATATACATATATATATATTTTTTAAATTTTCTAGCATTTTTTTGAATTTAAAATGATTTAAAAATAGATTTTAAATCACTTTAAATAAAAAAAGTTCGGGATCGCCACGTGGCGCACCGTCATTGGGACAGCAGTGCGCGGCCAATGATTGGCACTCTGCGCACGGCGGCGGCTGGGGTCCACGCGTCTTTCCACGCGGCAGCGAACGACTGCGCCACGCGGCAGTCAAGTGGATCCCGCCACTTATCCACGTCGGCAGGTCTCGCAGACCGTCCGATCCTCGCGGGTTCCATCCAACGGCAAGGATCAAATCCCGCCGTTTGATCTCAGTTAACGAGATCGAACGACGGGGAGCTCATCCCGTGTTCTGATTCAAGGGCCCAGATCTAGTTGGACGGCGGGTGAAGTGGGCGATCAGAAACACGGTCGGACAAACAAGCTGTGCGGCTCAGTTTGGACCGTTGATCGGGCGATCAACGGTCCAGAAACGAGATACCTGGATTGAGCCGTGAAAACGCCCTAGATTAGGTTTTTTTGCTCGTTCGCTCGATCCGATTAACCAAAACGTTCAAAATTTTAAATCTAGATAGCTTAAATGAACAGAAATAATGGGGAAGTTTTAAAATTATCAAATACGCATTTAATACAAAGTTAATTAAATTTATGTGTCCTAACCTAGGTTTAGGATTTTACCGAGATTTAATGGACGGTTTGGACCGTTTTTGGATTCTCTGAGCTTGTAGACTGTCCACGATTAAGTTCCTAGTTGACTCCGAGCTCCGAAATGCCACGAATCGCCTGGAATAATCCTTGGATGGATTTGGTATTGAGCTCGCCGGAAGATGGTCGGCCACCGTTTTGACCGGCCGGATTTGAGAGAGGATATGTTGGGAGATGCCTGGAGAGCTCAATGGAACAGGGGGCTGGGTTTGAGAGAGCTTGAGTGGAGAGAGAGGCTTAGGGTTGGAATGGGGCTCTCTAGGACGTTTTCCCCCTATTCAAATGTCCCCAGATTAAATCAAGGGCTGGGATTAACATGGGGAGCTCTTGGATGCTTGACATCTGTCCAGGGAGTAGGTGGGAGCAGAAGGAGTCAAGGACAAGAGGACAAGCCACATGGAAAGTGAACTTTGTCTTCATATGAGAAAGGGGGTTTGATTTAAACCCTTTGATCTGGATTCAAGGGTCTGAATGAAGTGCAGGGAGGTTCTAGAGAATGTCTTAACAGCTGGAAGAGTTTGGATTAAAGAGGATTATTTTTAAGGGGTTAATTAAGCCTATTAAGGGGTATTTTGACCATTTTGACCCATGGTCAAGTAAGGGTCAAACTAGGTCTAGAAAAATGCAGTTTAATGTTCAACATATCAAGATTAAAGGTCTGGAAGTGACTAGAGGCTTTGGTGAAGGCTCTAAGGTCAGAATCTTCAAAGTGATAGGTCCAGTGGCATAGGCTGTAAATATTTGAAGGTTTTACAGCCTTTGAGTTTCGATTAAGTTTTTGAGGTTAGAGACCTCAGAATGGGCTCAAATTTGGAGGGTTGCCTCCAGAGACATGTCCCATCAGTATGCAACTGACAGACTCTGAATCGGAGGTCATTTTACTGGGTTTCAAAGTGTTTGAAAATTTAACGGAAAAGGCCTTTAGGACAATACCTTTGGACTTTGGATTTTGATCTAATTGACCTAAGATCTAGGTAGATCCTATGGTTTGAATAGATCTTAAAATTTAGGAATCTAGAAGGATCCTAGAGCCTAAGAAATTTCTAGAACTTGGAGTCTAGAAGGAGTTTAAGATCTAGGGCAGCTCCTAAGGTCTAAGCTCTAGAAGAATCCTAGCCTAGATCCTAGGGTCAAGATTCTAGGAGGATCCTAAAATTTATCTTAATTTAAAAATTAAATTAATTTAGGATCAAAAGTAGTCCAAGTGACTTCATACAAAAATGAGGTCAACAAATGGACCCCCAATATGTGTAAGAGAGCGAAGTTTTATTGCACATATTGGTGTTGACCGGGATTAAAGATCAAATGTGGAATTTTAATCCTAAGGGAATGAAAAATTCATCCCTAGGAAATCAAGATTTAAATTAGGGTAGTGCCACGGAGGGCATGCTCCACCACTAACCGTTTAACTCAAATGTTAGGGTGGTGCCACAGAGGGCATGCTCCACCACTAACGGATACGAATTAGGATGGCGCCACGAAGGGCACGCTCCACCACTAATCTTTTTTTAACTCAAATGTTAGGGTGGTGCCACAGAGGGCATGCTCCACCACTAA
The DNA here is from genome assembly GCA_016618105.1 of Dendrobium huoshanense. NCBI lineage: Eukaryota > Viridiplantae > Streptophyta > Magnoliopsida > Asparagales > Orchidaceae > Dendrobium > Dendrobium huoshanense. The sequence continues at coordinate 26,969,117 of CM028358.1, read as the reverse complement.
CGGATACGAATTAGGATGGCGCCACGAAGGGCACGCTCCACCACTAATCGTTTTTAACTCAAATGTTAGGTTGGTGCCACATAGGGCATGCTCCACTACTAACGGATACGAATTAGGATGGCGCCACGAAGGGCACGCTCCACCACTAATCGTTTTTAACTCAAATGTTAGGGTGGTGCCACAGAGGGCATGCTCCACCACTAACGGATACGAATTAGGATGGCGCCATGAAGGGCACGCTCCATCACTAATCGTTTTTAACTCAAATGTTAGGGTGGTGCCACAGAGGGCATGCTCCACCACTAACAGAGACTAAATTCGAGGTAGGAAGACGTGAGAACTCACATCTAGACTTAAGAAAAGAGACATGAGGTATTGAAATTAAAATGATTTGCAACAATTGAAACAATTTGACTTAAAACTTGAAAATTTTTATTAATTGAAAATTCGAGCTACATCAAGCATAGTATCTCTTAAGGAAACGCCCGTTTACAGGAAGCATCGGGTGATTTCCCTTACAATCCACTAGCTGATACGAGCCTCCTTCGTAGGTTGTTTCCACTACGAAGGGTCCTTCCCAAGTTGGTTCAAACTTTCCACCGAGTTTTCGGTGCGCTAAGATAGGCCTCCGAAGAACCAAGACCAAGTCGCCAACTTGGAAGGTTCTAGGTCGCACTAACTTATCATGAGCTTGAATCATTCGGGCTTTATACAACTCTAAATTTTGCTGAGCTTGAAGACGACATCCTTCAAGGCTTTCAAGTTCTTCTAGACGGAGTTGTGCATTTTGTTGAGTTGTAATCTGGTTCTGAATTGCAATTCTGAGTGAAGGAATTTGAACTTCCAGAGGGAGTACGGCCTCGGATCCATACACTAGTGCAAACGGTGTGGATTGGGTCGGGGTTCGATAAGTGGTCCTGTAGGCCCACAAAGCTTCCACCAACCTCTCATCCCACTGACGTTTATTTTCATCGAGGGTCTTTTTAATGATTTGAACCAAAGTTTTATTGAAGGCCTCAGCCAATCCATTAGCCCGTGGATAATAGATTGTTGAGTATCTCCAATCGATACCATGGCGATTTGCAAAATTGTTGATCTTTGTAGACTTGAAAGCGGACCCATTATCAGATATGATTCTACGCGGAACGCCGAATCTATAAACAATATGGTCACGAAAGAATTTCATTACATGATATGATGTTACATTTCTCAATGGGATTGCTTCATCCCATTTTGAAAAATAGTCAGTCGCTGCTAAAATGAAGCGGTGACCCTTCGAGGAAGGAGGGTCAATTGGCCCAATGATATCCGTGCCCCAACTTTCGAAGGGCCACGAGGCTATCGTGGGATGCAACACGTTAGGCGGCTGATGTAAAACCACACCATGTACTTGGCACTGATGACAACACTTTGCAATTTTCATGCAATCGTCAATCATCGTAGGCCAGTAGTATCCAAGTCTTTTGATCTTCATTTTCATCTTTGGACCCGATTGATGAGCACCACACAGTCCAGCATGGACTTCGTTAACGATCTTCAGGGCCTCCCATTTGTCTAAACAACGGAGCCACATCTGACCGAACGATCGTCGGTACAACGTATTATTGACTAGTGCGTAGGATAGGGCACGTTTCTTAATTTGATGGGCAAGTGATCTCTCGTGAGGGAGCTTGCCTTTTTGAAGGTATTCAATTATCGGTTGTCTCCAATCTGTTTCTTCATTAACTGCTGAAGAGGTAGAAAGGATTTGGAAAATTTGCTCGTTGATGTGCTCCAAATCTATAGGCGACAGGACTTGACGACCCTGCACCTCTATAGGGATGGAGTCTTCTTCGGGACAGGAAAAATCCTTTGCAAGCTTTGCGAGGGCATCTGCCGAAGAATTGCTTCCACGAGGAATCCTATACATAGTTACAATCGGAATTTGCTCGAGCAAGTGACAGGTGTACTGATGGTATTTCAGGAGTTTAGGATTCAAAACTTTATAGGTTCCTGCAATCTGGTTGATCACCAGTTGGGAATCACCAAAAATTTTAATCTCTTTAATCTCCATCAAAATTGTAAGTTCCAGGCCGGTTATCAGAGCTTCGTACTCAGCTTCGTAATTCGTACAAGGTTCTGATAAATGGTAGGAAAAGTACATCATTCCCTTATCTGGTGTTATGAATACCAGGCCAACTCCGGCTTTCCCGGGAATAGTAGATTCAGGTGTTTTGCCCCGTTGAGAGGACGCAGCACCATCAAAATACATTTCCCAGGTTTGAGTGGTGGCTTCCTCGAAACTCATGATTTGCTCATCAGGTAAATCATCGTTTAGAGGAGATTCTGCCGGCAACGGGTGTGCCGCAAGGAAGTCGGCGACGGCCTGCCCTTTCACAGCACGCAGGGGAATGAAAGTGATTTCAAATTGGAGCAATATCATAGACCAACGAGCCAAACGTCCTGACAACGTAGGCCTGGTCATAAGATATTGCAAGGGATTAAAACTGGAAATTAAATTAATTTGATGGGAAAGCATATAATGTCTTAGTTTTTGAGCTGCAAAGACTAAGGCAAGACAATGTTTCTCAATCGTTGGATATCGAATTTCCGTTGGTAAGAGTCTTCGACTTAGGTAATAGAGAGCATTCTCTTTCCCTTCGTCATTAACTTGAGCAAGGAGGGCCCCGAGAGATTCGTCAAGGGCCGCGGTGTAGAGTATTAAAGGTCTCCCCGGAATAGGGGCTGCCAAGACTGGAGGATTTGTCAGGTATTGTTTGATATTTTCAAAAGCAGATTGACATTTCTCGTCCCAAATGAATTTGGCGTCCTTTTTAGCGAGGACCGAGAATGGTTGACATCTTCCGGAAAGATTAGAGATGAATCTTCTTATATACGCCAGTCTACCTTGAAGAGATCTTAGTTGAGTAAGACTCCTAGGAGGCGGCATATTTAAGATAGCTTTGATTTTAGCAGGATCAATTTCAATTCCACGGTGCCTTACTACGAAACCCAGAAATTTTCCTGATGCGACACCAAATGCGCATTTCAAAGGATTCATCTTAAGATCGTAGCGACGCAACCGCTCGAAGACGATTCTTAAGTCATAAAGATGAGCCTCTTTAACTTTACTCTTGACAACTAAATCGTCGATATAACATTCGACTTGATTATGGATTAAGTCGTCAAAGATTCGAGTCATAGCCCACTGGTAGGTTGCACCGGCATTTTTAAGGCCAAATGGCATCACTTTATAACAAAAGATCCCTATAGGACTTCTGAATGCAGTGTTTCTCTCATCTTCTGGGGCCATCTTGATTTGATTATAACCAGACGAGCCATCCATAAAGGAGAAAACAACATGCGAGGAGGCGATGTCCACCATTAATTCTGGAATTGGCAAAGGAAATTCATCCTTAGGACATGCCTTATTCAGGTCTCTATAGTCAACACAGACCCGGATTTGACCATTTTTCTTTCGAACGGGCACAACGCTGGCTACCCAAGAAGGATATTGCTCCTCCCGGATAAATCCGGCATCGGCCAATTTCTTAACTTCAGAAATGACTTGTTGTTCAATCTCCAGACGCATGCGTCGTGGAGCTTGTTTGACGGGAATGGCATCATACCGGATTCCAAGTTTATGAACTGCTATATCGGCGGACAAGCCCGGCATTTTGTCGTACGTCCAAGCGAAATAGTCCTTAAACTTGAATAGAAGTTGAATTAGATCCTTAGACTCGTCCTCACTCAATAAAGAACTTATGAATGTGGGGCGAGGGTCATCCTCCGTTCCAAGGTTAATTTCTTTAAGTTCATCAACTGTCGATTTAATTTCTTCTTCAAATTCAGGGGGTGCATCCCGAATTTGAACTTCATCTGAATCATCTAAGGTCTCCAAACAAAGTCCGTCAAGCGAATCGACGACTTCAGTAGGGACGCTTTCAGATTCGAGATGGATGGTTATCATCAAGCAATATTCATCATCGTCAAATGAACTAACGGAACCAAAACCAATACCACTCGTCCAGTTTTTATTGAATTTGGAATTCCAAATATTTTGGTGGTATCTAGCTTGACCCTTAGTCCATTGACTCGGAGCAAAACCTTTAGAGATAAGAGCTTTAACACCAAGAGGAAAGTAGCCGAAAGGTAATTCTATTAATTCGTTGAAATCTGCCTCTTCAAGGATTACATCACCTTCATTTCTTGAAGAGGAGGTGCCAGGGAAGAACCTCTGGACTTTCCTTACTTCTCCATCTAAGTTAGGGGAATCCTTAGTTACTAACCCTGAGACTCTGTCAGCAGACAGTGGGGTTAAGGCTAAGGATCTAACTACCCTATTAAGCTTTTCATACATACTCAATTCAGGCTCATCACTTTGAAGTTTAGGATTGTTACCCTCTTGATCACTATCCGAATCTAAAGTGAGATCAAACTTAGGAGGAAGATTAGATTTTCTGTATTCAAAAGCAATTCTGTCACCCCTCTTTTTTGATTCTTCATCGGAACTTGATTCAAGTTCGATATACATCGGGGTATTCCTTTTTTCAGTTGAAACCCGGCCTCGACCACGTGCTCTTTGGGCCATCCTCCCACCTCTTTGAGGCAAATTGTTTGGAGGCCTAAAGACTACGCGCTCGACGTCGTCTTCACTACTTGAATTTTGTTCTTTTGTGCTCTTGATTTTTTCTTTTCTCAGCTCTTGAATTGCTTTTGAACTATGATTTTCTTTCTTTTCTTCCTTAACATTGATCTCTACCTTAGATTTTGTAGTAAAACCTTTGGGAACATAATATGCAGCATCCTCGTAAATCCCGATCTCATGAATAGAGAATGGTTGCAAATCACCCTTAATTTCAAACTCAATGCCATCTCGTTGGTACTTGATGCATTGATGTAGGGTGGAAGGAACCATCCTATACTCATGAATCCAAGGCCTACCTAGGAGCGCATTAAAGGATGTAGCCGAATCAATTATATGAAATTTTGCTTCAGTTTTCAACTCTCCTATCTCTAAAAGAAGTGTGATCGAACCTAAAGCCTTCTCACCTTCTTCATTGAACCCGCGAAGCACTAACTTATCGGTTGAGAGCTTGCTAGTATCAATTCTGAGGTATGCGAGAGTCTTTATGTTCATCACGTTGACCGATGCACCCGGATCAACAAGAACTCTTGATAACTTGAACTTATCCACATTTACAGTGATGTAAAGTGGGCGATTATGATCGGTAGTTCCAAGGAGTAGATCTTCATCGGAGAAGATAACTCCTGGGATTTCTTTGAAGTACAAAGCTTCTTCCTCAGAAGTTAAAGCGAGTTGAGCTAAGCAAATCTCGGGGTCGAGAAGTGCTTTAATTAAAGTCTCCCTCATCTCTTTTGAAAGGATGAGGGCATCGTAGATGCTCAACTTGGCAGGCAACTTTCTAAGGTGAGCTAAGACGTTGTAATCAACACTTGGAACATTAACATCAGGACCCGGTGGATTTGAAGGAGAGTTTAATTGTTGAGTAGAGACTTGAATTGGATAAGTGGAAACAACTTGTTTTCCCTTTTCCTGTGGGGGAAGCCTAGGGGGTAAAACCTTGCCATCCCGTAATTGTACTTGCACGATTTCATCGGAAGGACAGTCTACGGGGAGGTCTACGCTCTCCTTAGGCGGTTGATTGTCATTTTCTGAATGGGAATCTGAATCTGAAAAGTCTATCATGACGGGACTCCCTTGAAAATTAATTTCAGGGGTATCACCATCTGATACGACATCAAATTCATCTTCCCCTTGAAGGGTCAAATCTGGAGAGCTGGGTTTTTGAACTTCTTGATTGTCCTCAGCTGGCTCCGGATTATTTTCAATGGAAGAGTCATTTAAAACTTCATTCTCAACACTAATCATCAAAATATTTGCAGAAGGATATTTCTTTTTATTCAATTTTTGACCCTTTGCCTTTGATGGGGCAAAGTAAAAGTCAGATAACTTTAATGGGGCTAGTGGTTTTGAGCCACAATCCACCACTTGTACAAATCTCTCATCCACAAATTTCCTCTCTACAAAAGGTTCACTCTTTTTATTTTTATTTGATACAGTAGTTCCTACAACTACTGGAGAGGAAATCATCCCAACATCCTCCTGCGATGCCTCCAGCTCAACCTCCCAGATCGGGCCACGGGCTCTCGTCGGTAACTGTTGAGAAAGATGAAAAGATTGGTTAATCGACTTTTTAAATGCCCGGGATAGTGCTATATCCCAACCATCTTCAATGGACGAAGAAAGATTAGAATTAATACCTGAGATAAATTTGACAGATCCTTGATCCGGATTGACTAAGTACTCCTTTGGAATTATAATATTACCTTGACGAAAATTCCAGTCGAGCCAATCCTTAAAAGGTATGCAGTCTTCAATTGTGTGGCCCAACATGCGATGGTAGGGGCAAAAGGTCGGATCATCCTTTTTATTTGCCTCTTCCGGCTTCTTGGCCTCCGGCAATCAAAAATCTGGCTTCTTTAAAAGGCTCTTGAAAATTTTCTTCACTGACTCCCTTTTGAATGGATACGGACGAGCCAATCTCTCTTCAAAAGTGGGCCGGTGATATGCTCTAGTAGGTTGAGAAGTTACCTGAAATGGTTGAGGTTTTTGAGTCTGTTGAACAGTAGGATTACTTGATTGAATGTTAATCGGTTTCTTCCCCTTGTCGACTGCTAAAACCATTGCTGTTCTTTTTTCAAAGGACTTCAATGGTTTACTAACCTTCTTATCTTCAGTAGAATCCTTCAAGAATGACATTTTGGGAGCCTCTTCTTGTAGATTACTAGCTTTGTTAAGAAGCTTTTCGAAGGTTTTAATTGTAAACCCCTTTAACATAAAAGCAATAGGCCCGTGGATATTCTTTAAAAGAATTTCCACTGCATGTTGCTCTTGTAGTTGGGGTTCACATTTCATCGAGAGGTTTCGCCACCTCAAGATGTAGTCGACTAAAGACTCGCCCGGTTTTTGCTTTTCGATGACGAGATCACCAATGGTTACACGTTGTTGAGCTCCTGAGAATCTCTTTAAAAAGAGACCCTCGAGCTCTGTGAAAGTTTTTACATAACCATTTGGTAGATCTGCGTACCACTCAAAAGCAATACCGGACAAACTACTCACAAACTGACGAAAGAGTAGAGCATCCGACCCTCCTGCATTGCAACAGCTTGCTCGGAAATGGGCCAGATGTTGTCTTGGGTTTTCTAAACCGCTAAAAATTTTGAAAGAAGGTGGCACAAAACCCTTAGGATAAGGAACCAAATCATATTCCTCGGGATAGGGTCTACCCTTTGGAATAGATACAGTTCCTTGTGAATGGGCTAAGGCCTCCCTTACCTGGGTTTCAATCATCTGGCGGATATCTTTTTCTGGTGGAGGCACCGAAGAAGTAACTTCTGGGAGTTTGGGATTTGAATCAGCTTTCCTGCTGTGCTCGCCCATTGTATGCACTGTGGGCTGCAACTACTCGGGTTTGAATTCTTGTGATTGCAAAAGCTGACTCTGCATCTGTTCAACTCTAATCATCATTTCCTCCACTTTTCTTTCAAGATTTTTAATATATTCATCCTTTTCTTTCAATCTGACAGAACTGTCTGAATCTGAGTCGACTGCTGCTGACTCTTCTTCCTTTCCGGAGTGATGCTTAGAAGGCTCAGCATCTTTAGCTGACGCACGAGTTTCAACCATATGGACGTCCGCTATTGGCTCTTCCTCAACTAACAAGTCATCTTCATCCGGATTGAATTCATCAATAGCCTTCTTCTTAAGGATATATCTGATTTCTTGTACCACTTCTTCAACTGGTCTCCCATCTATTGCTTCAGTATAAATGGGTAAATATCCATCATAACTCATCACTTGATCATATTCTTTAACATCCAACTTATCTAAAATGTTGCTAATCTTGACATCATCTTCAGTGACTTCTTCACTAACCAGCTGATCTAACATCTCTTGATCAGGATCTTGGGTCGTCTCCTCCCCTCCGACTGTCCCGAGGTCGGTAGTCGCAAGGGTGACATCCTCAGTAGGGTGAGGGACGTCTATCTTAATTGTTGATGGAGGGGCTTGAACAGCTGGGGCTCCAACATCAACACGAATAGAGTCCTCACTTCCCTGAACTGGGAGTCTAGGGAGTTTAACTGGTATATGAACTTGAGGTTCCCTGAACTGAATCCCAATGGATCTACTGAACTTCCTTCTGGCACATGATTCTTCTGGCGACATGGGCCTCTTGCCCTTAACATCAACTGGTTTAAGCTCTTTAAAGACTTCTTTAGATTTCACTATCACTGGGGCCAGCTTTAACAGTTTTGAAGGTGGGGTCGGTGGTCTATCACTAAAAGAGCGACTCTGGCCAGACCCGGTTAATACTATCTCCTCCGTCTTTGCAGACAGGAGGCGAGGCACCCAGTGGTATCCATCTACCAAGATTGAAGATACAGGTTGTTTAACAAATTTTTTGTTCTTCCTCACTGGTTGAGGAGTCAAGTTCTTGGCTTCAGATTTTTCTTCCTTCAGAACTTCTTTCTCAAGTTTGTGTGAAATCACTCCCTTCAAGTGTTTCACATATTGCTCTTTCGTTTGCCCTACTTGAGCAGCACAAGTATGAATGATATTTCTAAGCATTCTAGCTTTCAGAACTTGCTTCTCCTTCGGGGTTCTTTTAACAGAATAGTCTACTGGGCTAGGCGGAGTGCTAGCTATCCGAGTAACTCTCTCCTCCCCTGCAGAAGCTGCGAGGGGGTGAAAACGACTCCCTTTAAGGAGTGGAGAAGAGGCAGGGATTGGCAGCTCCTCGACAGCCTCAAGATCGACTTTACTCAAGGCCTTTAGCTCGGCCACTTTCTTGGTCTTGGTGATTTTCTTTCTTAACCTTCTCAGATAGTTTTTCTTGGAATTCTTACTTCCATATAAAGTTTCAGAACTTGAAGACCCTTTCTCAAACACTATCTTGCCTGCAGCGGCAGCTTCCAGTTTCTTTGCATCTTCAAGAAATTCTTTGTGCGCATTAGCGATGTCTAACGCTGACCACAGACTAGGAGGGGCATCATTCCCGGCTCCTATGGCTAGTTGAACTACAGGGGCATCTTTCTCATCCTTGACAGCAAAGTCCACTAAGGTATTTCCATTCATCACCAGTCTAAGGGACTCAAACCCTATCCCAAACTGAATCGAGTTTTCGTACACTAATTCTTCAATCAGTAAATCACGATCCATTGAAAACAGTAGTTTGCTAGCCATTGCAGTTAAGTTGATTGTCTGAGAATTGGAAAGGAGAAGATTTGAATTAGAAACCTGAATTTGAATTTTGAAAATAAATTTATATTTTATCGTATATATCGGGTTATAAGAGCTATAACCCGGTGTAAAACGATAGAATATAGAGTTTGATTTTGATTGAAATAGAGTTTGAATTGTCGTTGTATATATTCAACTACAAAAGGAATTTTGTAGGAAAATATATAACAACGATAATCTGAATTTGATTTGGATGAATTTGGATAAGATGTTTGAATTTGGAAATAATTGAATTTTGGAAATTCAAAAATCCGGCAGTATTTCCCCTTATTTTTGGAACTCAATGTGTTGAATTTTCATTCAACAAAAAGGTTCACAAATAAACGTCGGAAAAAACACTAAGAAGGCCTAACTCTTTCAATCTTCAAAAGATGAAATGTTAATGGCGAATTCGTACCGGATCGAGTTTTAAAGGTTTGTTGTATATGTTGACTACGATGATCGTCGTAGAAGAACATATAACAACGATAATTGATTTGAAATGATATTAGAGAGATTTTTGAAAACTCAAAAATCCGGCAGCATCTCCCCTTATTTTTGGGACTCAAGGTGTTGAATTTTCATTCAACAGAGGTCCACATTAATTAGAGGAAATTTATTTGGAATTTACTTGACTCTTTCACTCTAGTTAGCGGACTAAAAATGAAATGTCATAGCTTAATTCTACCGGAATAACTGAATTTTAAAACGAATCTTTAAAATGGATGGTACACTTGATCGTATATATATCGAGTTGAGATTGTTAAAATTCGATATATAACGATACAACGTAATTGTCTAGACTTTGGAAGGATTAAAACTCTACTAAAAGATTGAGAATTTAGATTTTGAAAATTGAGGAAATTTTCTATAAGTTATAGAACTAAGCATGCCACTAGTAATCCGAGCACGCTAGTTTCTAAAATTTATAGAAAGGTTTAGAGATGGATAGGCTTAACTCTTTCGCTCTACCAACCAAGTTGGAGGCAAAATGTTCAAGCCTAAACTTAGAGGGAGGCTTCCTACACTCACCTCTCTTTTAACATGTCTTAATTGAGTTGGCCACACTCACCCAAGGAAGAAATGGGAGAGGGACCAACGGAGAGAAAGGTAGTCAAAACTACCGATAGAATAAAATTTATACCGCTATTAAAGATGGAGAGAGAGATCATCCCCAGCGGAGTCGCCATTTTTGTTTTGATTAAAAAAAAAATTTATTTAAGTATATATAGATTTTGAAAAATATTTAATTATCTTTGGGATTATTAAATTTAAAATTCTGATTTTGTAATATAACTCAGGATTAGAAATGATATATCATCTCAAAAGGGTGAAGATATCATTCACTAATTGGTTCATATTATAAGACTTTAACGTCGTCCTTATTATCGTAGTCAAATCCAAGAGGAATCGTATTTGACCTTGAAAGATCAAAATATGATTTAATCTCATATTTGGCTACGCTAATATGGATTGAAGATCATTAATTTCATAATTAGAATTACAATAATAACTGATATATCTCTCCGGAGAAAGAGAATATCAATCATTATTGACCGTCTAAAAATGACGATAATGATCATTGGATTTTCCCAAAAATAATTAATTAGAGATTTTGAAATATTTTTATATTTTTGAAAATTAAATCTGGGTTACTAAATCTCCTACGAGCGCAAGCCCTCGTAGTTAATTATATCATAGGAAATCAGAATTTCCTACGAAAACTCTCGATTAAAATAGCGGTGTAAATTTCATTTAGATTTTCAAAGATCGATATCAAAGGAGAAAAAGTATAAGAATTTTCAATAGGGATTGGTTCAAATTTGAGCAGTTATTTTCAAAGTCAATGGAAGAGGAGTAGGGAGTGTTTTTAAGATTCTGAATTACTTCAGAAAACACTCCAACTAATTCTAATTGTTAGGCTTGTATTTGATTGAAAGCGATGTTTAGTTTAAGTGATCAATTTTATTAGAAAATTGGGATTCAATTCCCGAAAATTGAGGTCTTATGGCCCAAGCCGGCCTCAGAACCTAATTCTAAATTGGGTACTAAAAAGGTGACCCGAAACCTAGCTAATGCAATGCGAATCTGGTCTTACCCCGGCTTGGATTGGGGGGCCAGCTAAACCACCTAAACGATTTAAAATTATGAGTCCGATCTTTTAATGTTGAGTCGTAGGGACGTTATTTAGAAAAGTATAAAGGAACGGGGTCGACATCTAGAGCAAATCCTTAATTGACCCCTTAGACTTATGTTGGGTATTCGATGTCTAAGTAATGCAATTAAATATTAGACTCTTTTAAATTTGTTGCTAATGCGATGCATGCTAATTGACTCGATTGAATGCAAAATTTGTATGTAGCAGTTTAAAAATTTTGGCTTAGAAAATAGGTTTTTCCCTAGAGATTGCATAACATCCCCTTGACAGATCGGCACCCTCATAGGCCAGGTGGTCTGCCAGAACCCGCAGGCGGGGAGATGCCTAACAAGGTTGAGAAAGTACAATATGAATGCATGAAAAACCCTCGGCGAGTCCGAGCTTACTTCTTAGGACCGTTTAGAGTTTCTATCTTATCTTAAAAATTTTATTTAATTAAAGTAGAAGAATTTTTTTTTGACAGACCCCTAAGAGCCTAAATTCGAATTCCAGGTCAAATCAAATACGGCATGCAAGTAAAAAGACTAGAAAAGCAGGAGTTCTAATGCGAAATCAATTAAATAAATCAATTAAATATATCAAATTGAATGTCCATATGGCAAGTGCCACTCATTATTACATCTCAAAAATTACAATAAATTAAAGTGGCCGGGCACCACTGACTACAATCCGGATTTCTAATCCTAAATCAAATAATTTTGAGACTTGGGATTCTTCTCGTTGTCCAATCCTTCATCTTCTCACGAACATCTCGATTCGTCGGTTCAGGATATCCAAATGGAAAGAAACTCCCCCTTGATCGGGGTGTTATCTTTCCTCTTTGGATACTTGCAAAGTATCCTAATTTGAATTCCAAATGGAAGAAGACTCTCCCCTTTAGGGATGTCTTCACCTCTTTGGAATTCAAATTGGATATTTATATCCCAATCTCAAATCATTTTAAAAAAAATACAACCTTAACTGAATTAAATTTACATTGAGAGAAATAAGAAAAATCTAGACTCGATCCTGCAAGGTCATCCTAATAATCAACAGTTATATATTCAATCCCAAGCAGTTATAATATTAAAATTTGAAAAGCAATTTTTTTTTTTAGCCACACTTGGCCATGCTCTTTTTATTTAAAGGGGGTCTTAAGCGCGGCGGGTACCTGTGCAAAGAGTATATATATTTTTTTATTAACTGCCCCCTTTAATTTTTAGCTCCTTATACGAGCATGGCCACCTGCATAAGATTGCACAAGTATAATTCGCTCCTAACCTAGGGGTAAATCTATCGTGCAATCAATCACAGAATGCAGGAAATAAATAAACACATCAATTCTACACTAGCAAACAGCATGCAGTAAAAACTCGAAAACTCGGCACACAACTGCAGAAAGTAAAACACCGGCCTATCCTAAAACTAGAGTCGGTGATCCTAGCAAACCATCTAAAGTGTGTGAGGTAGGTCGTGTAGTTTTGATGTATCCTAATTAGGATTATTAGTTAAAGTTGTCTAAAGTTCGATTGGTTGGAAGGTTTAAGGGATTTAAGTTTGAATTCAAATATTAATGGCTTAAGATTAATTTTAAAATTCATTTAATTATTTGTTGGATATCACCTTTGTTTCACACCGAGGCCGTGAAGTTTATTTCACCTTCCTTAGGGCTAAGTTAATAGCCTCGTAGGCCTGGGTTACCCAGTGGTACCCGGTATAATTAAGTGGCTTAAGTTGATTAAGGCTTAAGAATTAATGAATTTTTATTAGAAATGTTTGGTCGCTGATTCTCAAAATTAATTAATTTAAGTTTACCATTAATCGATTCGTGGCGTTGTGCCACCAGGCTCGAGGAACCAGCCTCCTTAGGACACTTAGCCCCGCAGCCCGGAGTAGTCCAGCCGATAAACCAAATTAATGTAGTTGAATTATAGGTTTTAAAAGGTTAAATAATTAATGATTAATCTATTTTTAAGGTTTAACACCCCTTGGAATCCATTCGTGGCGTTGTGCCACCAGGCTCGAGGAACCAGCCTCCTTAGGACACTTAGCCCCGCAGCCCGGAGTAGTCCAGCCAATAAACTTCATCTTTAGGATGGTTGTTGTGTTTTAAAAGGTTTGTTGAGTGTTTTAAACATTAAGTTAACATTTTCTGGAGTTTTAGAACTATTTTGAGTTTTATGAATTTTTGGAATATTTTAATCATTTAATTAAAGGGTTGAAAATTGAATTTTGGATTAAGCTCAAATTCTGGAAAGTTTGTATTTTATTAAAATACTAGACCTTACTACGATCAGTTAGAAGGTAAGTACGTTAAAATCGGATTTTTCTACATTTTAAGTTTTGAAGTTTTGAACTAGATTTGACCTAGAGTTGACCGATTTGTTGACTTTTTGAAATATTACATATTTCTGGAATTTGATATTTTTTATAAATACTAGGAGTTATTAGGAGTTGAATGCAAGTGAGTTTGGGTAATTTGGATTTTTCTGGAATTAATTATGAAGGTTTGAAGTTTGGGTAATTATTGAATTTTTTAAATTACTTAACTACAGGGCGTTTTTGTGATTTTGCTCCAAATGAGGTCCCCACTCCTTGAAATCAGCTCCAAAGGTCAGGAATGACCTAAGGAGAGATTCCCAAGTGTTTGGGACATTTTTGGAAATTTTAATATTTTTTAATTAATTATATTAATAAAATATTGATTTTTGATTAAAATTAAATTAAGGACAGAAATGTTGTCAATTCAAGGGGCTTTTAATTTTCATTGATTAAGCATTTGATTCTGGTCAGTTAGAGGGGTTTTATGTATTTTTTGGATTTAAAATGAATTTATTACATTTTCTTAAAAATTTAAGGGCTAATTAAGGGTTTAAGACTTAGAAAATTAATTAAGGACCTTAATGATTTCAAAAATCAGTCAAACCTTTCCTAGTGGTTGTACATGTCACTAAGTTCAAGTGTTTGAAGTTTCAACTCAAATAGAAGTGAATCCTAATTATTAGAAATATTCTAAATTCTCTAAACACATGTCCTTAATTATTGTCCTTAATGACACTAAGTTTAATAGGTTTGAATTAAAGTTTTGACTAACCCTTGACCAAATACATGCTACACATACATAAGCACAATCAATTCCTAAATCTAGGAGAGCCTTACACTATGTGGTGTGTGCACAACCTAAGCATGCAAGAATTGACGATAATTAAGGTAACAAAGTTTTGATTAGTGAATGATTATAAAATAATCACTCACTAATCATTCCCCAAACACTTCTATTCAATCAATCCTAATCTATATTTGAAATTTTAAAGGACTCTCTCAAATTCTCTCAAAATTTAACATATATAATTTTAAAATTAATTTTAATATCTATAAAATAGATTAGTTTTAGAAATTCTAGAAAATTTAAAGTAATTTAAAATAGTTTTTTTATTAAATATCAAAAATAGTTTTAAAACATATTTGAAAATATTTTAATAATATAAAATGATTTAAAATAAGGATTCTTTGAATTTTCAAGATTATTTTATAATAATTTCTATTTAATATTTTAAATTAAGTGTTATTAATTATTAACCAAAACTTAAATTAAAATAATGAAATAATATATATTAAGTTAATACTAATTTCAAATTAATTATTTTAATACTATTCTGAAATTTTAAAATATCTTGAAATTTTAAAATATAATAATTAAATATTTTAAAATATTTGGTCATATTTGAATAAATATTACTTTTAAGATACTTTATATTTAATATCTAAATAATTTATAATAATAATAATAATAATAAAATTATTAATTAATTTTATAATAACTTTATTATAAAAACAGATTTATATATACATATATATATTTTTTTTAAATTTTCTAGCATTTTTTTGAATTTAAAATGATTTAAAAATAGATTTTAAATCACTTTAAATAAAAAAAGTTCGGGATCGCCACGTGGCGCACCGTCATTGGGACAGCAGTGCGCGGCCAATGATTGGCACTCTGCGCACGGCGGCGGCTAGGGTCCACGCGTCTTTCCACGCGGCAGCGAACGACTGCGCCACGCGGCTAACGACAGTCAAGTGGATCCCGCCACTTATCCACGTCGGCAGGTCTCGCAGACCGTCCGATCCTCGCGGGTTCCATCCAACGGCAGGGATCAAATCCCGCCATTTGATCTCAGTTAACGAGATCGAACGACAGGGAGCTCATCCCGTGTTCTGATTCAAGGGCCCAGATCTAGTTGGACGGCGGGTGAAGTGGGCGATCAGAAACACGGTCGGACAAACGAGCTGTGCGGCTCAGTTTGGACCGTTGATCGGGTGATCAACGGTCCAGAAACGAGATACCTGAATTGAGCCGTGAAAACGCCCTAGATTAGGTTTTTTTGCTCGTTCGCTCGATCCGATTAACCAAAACGTTCAAAATTTTAAATCTAGATAGCTTAAATGAACAGAAATAATGGGGAAGTTTTAAAATTATCAAATACGCATTTAATACAAAGTTAATTAAATTTATGTGTCCTAACCTAGGTTTAGGATTTTACCGAGATTTAATGGACGGTTTGGACCGTTTTTGGATTCTATGAGCTTGTAGACTGTCCACGATTAAGTTCCTAGTTGGCTCCGAGCTCCGAAATGCCACGAATCGCCTGGAATAATCCTTGGATGGATTTGGTATTGAGCTCGCCGGAAGATGGTCGGCCACCGTTTTGACCGGCCAGATTTGAGAGAGGATATGTTGGGAGATGCCTGGAGAGCTCAATGGAACAGGGGGCTGGGTTTGAGAGAGCTTGAGTGGAGAGAGAGGCTTAGGGTTGGAATGGGGCTCTCTAGGACGTTTTCCCCCTATTCAAATGTCCCCAGATTAAATCAAGGGCTGGGATTAACATGGGGAGCTCTTGGATGCTTGACATCTGTCCAGGGAGTAGGTGGGAGCAGAAGGAGTCAAGGACAAGAGGACAAGCCACATGGAAAGTGAACTTTGTCTTCATATGAGAAAGGGGATTTGATTTAAACCCTTTGATCTGGATTCAAGGGTCTGGATGAAGTGCAGGGAGGTTCTAGAGAATGTCTTAACAGCTGGAAGAGTTTGGATTAAAGAGGATTAATTTTAAGGGGTTAATTAAGCCTATTAAGGGGTATTTTGACCATTTTGATCCATGGTCAAGTAAGGGTCAAACTAGGTCTAGAAAAATGCAGTTTAATGTTCAACATATCAAGATTAAAGGTATGGAAGTGACTAGAGGCTTTGGTGAAGGCTCTAAGGTCAGAATCTTCAAAGTGATAGGTCCAGTGGCATAGGCTGTAAATATTTGAAGGTTTTACAGCCTTTGAGTTTCGATTAAGTTTTTGAGGTTAGAGACCTCGGAATGGGCTCAAATTTGGAGGGTTGCCTCCAGAGACATGTCCCATCAGTATGCAACTGACAGACTCTGAATCGGAGGTCATTTTACTGGGTTTCAAAGTGTTTGAAAATTTAACGAAAAAGGCCTTTAGGACAATACCTTTGGACTTTGGATTTTGATCTAATTGACCTAAGATCTAGGTAGATCCTATGGTTTGAATAGATCTTAAAATTTAGGAATCTAGAAGGATCCTAGAGCCTAAGAAATTTCTAGAACTTGGAGTCTAGAAGGAGTTTAAGATCTAGGGCAGCTCCTAAGGTCTAAGCTCTAGAAGAATCCTAGCCTAGATCCTAGGGTCAAGATTCTAGGAGGATCCTAAAATTTATCTTAATTTAAAAATTAAATTAATTTAGGATCAAAAGTAGTCCAAGTGACTTCATACAAAAATGAGGTCAACACAAGTAAAGACCAAAAGAGGAGAGCAGAAATCCTGCATATCCCTGTCGCCTAAAATCCCGCAAATCCCGCCGAAATACCGTCGAGACAGCGCCGAATCGGTCACCTCCCGCAAATCCCTCGCAGAGCATCGAACGATGCCCTTCGACGCCTTTAAAACGACGACCAAACGAAGCCTTCGGGTGATTCTCCTCTCATACGAACTCCACTGTGCCGATCTCAAGAGCTCTGATCCCTCTCTGCTTTTCCAATCTCCTCCCACTGTTTCCCACTTTCTCCGATTCCCCTATGACCAAACTCTTCCCACTCGCAAGCTTCACACACGACACTCTCTGATCTCTCCCACGGCTCCTGTTCGCAAACCCCAACCTTCCCCTCCTCTCGTCCCTGCCCTGTTCCGCCTCCTTTCAGCCGCAGAGAGAGAGAGAGAGAGAGAGAGAGAGAGAGAGAGAGAGAGAGAGAGAGAGAGAGAGAGAGAGAGAGAGAGAGAGAGAAAACCTTCCTCTCACCTTGCTCCTCCAAAAGCCGAAACCCCATCTTCCTTGCCCGATCTCCCTTGCTCTCTGCCCAACCTCCCTCAAGCCACTCTCGCCATTTCTTCCTCCTCCAAGCCGTGACCTGTGAGCTCCTGTCCGTCCCCATATGTATAATATAATATAATATTATATTATAAGAAATATATTATGTTATAATATACATGTTATATTATAATATGTATTATTATTATTGTTATATAATAATAATATATATTATCTTATATTTTGTTATATTATAATAAGGATATATTTTATTATAATATATTATTATTATTATTGTTATTATTTATTTTATTTCATTTGAGATTATTTATAATTAATTTAAATTAATCTCAAATTAAATTCATTTAATTTATAATTAATACTAAATTAAAATATAATTAGTTATACATTAAATATAACTAATTATAATTAATTTATAATTAATTATAAGTTAAATATTCTTAATTTATAATTAATCCTAATTTAAGTATAATTAATTATATAATAAATGTAATTAATTATAATTAATTTTTAATTAATTATAAATTATGTTTAAATAATTTGTAATTAATTTTAAGTTAAATGTAATTAGTTGTAGTTTAAATATAATTAATTATATTTAATTTATCACTAATTATAAGTTAAAAAAAAGGATGGTTCTTTTCTCGATGCTCGCAACGGGCCGACAAACCCCCAAGGCGCTCACGTAGCGTTGAGGGCGGGAAACCGGTGCGATGCTTGCGACGAGATTAGGATCCCTCTTCAAAGCTTGCAACGAGCCGGCAAACCCCCGAGGCGCTCAAGTAGCGTTTAGGGTGGGAAACTGGTGCGACGCTTGCGGCGAAGAGGATAAAAAAAAAATGTGTCCTTATTTCATTTTATTTTTATATAAGTACCCCCGAACGCCCACGTGGTGCAGAGGGGGGAAACCTGTGTTCTTTCTAACATCCTGTTTTCTTCTTATAATCAACAAACATAAAAACCCTTAAATGCTCACGTAGCAGGCGGGGATAAAAAAATACGTTCGCGACCGCGGTATCATTTTTGACACCTACCTGAAGCGCTCACGTAGCGTCGATGGGAATGGTTGCCTCTTGGTTTTTCCCCTAAACGGGGGAGACGCCGGGAGGCTGCCGAAATTTGGATTGAAAATCCAAGGACTTAAACAAAAGAAATGAGCTTGCACTTGGACTTATTTGGACTTATGAGTTTAAAAAAAAATATAAAAGAGTTTGTTTGAACTCAAAAGAACAAATGCAAAAAAAAAAATTTGTACTTAAAGATTGTAGTTGGAGAAAACTACAAGGACCATTTGAACTCAGACTCCTCTTTGAACTCGATGAACTTGGACAAATTCGAACTTGCACATTGAACTCTCATTTGAAACTCATTCGAACAATAGTGGACTTGGATGAATGGAAGAAGCTCATCTTGAGCTTGAACTATATTTCTACTCAAACTTTTGTTAGACCTTGGAATTCAAGATTGAATCTGAATTGAACTACAAAAGGCTTAATCAAATTGAACCTAAAATTGAATCAAATGTGGAAGACTTGTATGTTTGGACATACATGGAATCAAGCATATTGGACAAGAATAGAACTTGGATTAAACTTGCAAGCATTTGGGACTTGAACTTGCAAGTGGCACATTATAACTATAAAGATTTGAACTCAAAAGAGCTTGGTGCAATGAGTCTTGACTTGAACTTGGACATGCAAAGTTGGTTACAAAGAAGACATAACATGAACTCAAGCTTGGGACTCTACAAGATCACAGGAGATTTTTGACTTGGGACTTGAGGTTGAACAATTTGAGCAAGGATTTAAACTTGCTAGTTGAACATTTGGGCTTGAACTTGGTATTGAATATATCTCAAATTTAAGCAAACCAAAAGGTTTTAAGCTAAGGGCATGAGAATTTGAATCTTAACTTGATAAATGTATGATCATAATAAAGTATAACTATGAGATGATAGTTCTTATCATCCAAATGAGCATCAATGAGCAAATTAAAGGGGACTCAAATATGTATTTGAGCATGGAATGAACATGGACTTGTGAATTTTCAACATAACTTTTATCAACATATTTTCAAACAAGGGTCAAATGGAGAAATGCAAGAGTATTTTCATGCTTAACAACAAAAGTCTTCAATGAGCGTTAAAGAATTTTCATTTCAATTGAGAAGTAACTTCATCATGCATGGCTCGAGCCATTTTCATATGATACCAAGGGATTTGTCACATCCAAATTAGACAATTTACGAGCAATAATATCGTGATGAAAATCATGAATTACTTTGACTAGTGCAAGTAACAATGTGTTTGCAAGTGACTACAAGGAGATTGTGAACTATAATAAGTTCACTAACAAACATGTATGAAGTGCTTAATGATAGATGTAGCAGTGCTTCTGCAATCAACGATAATGGAGATACTACAAAAATGGCCCGTCCCTCATGAGTATAGATACACATATATTATGTTATTTGCAAGATTTCAAGAAAATATGTCCATCCTCTACAAGCAATAGGGGTGCAATAGATGTGCAAAGAATAACATGATGAATACAACAACTACTTATCAATCAACAGACATGGAAGAGTTGACGAGGAGTATCTTTCATCTGATAATCGGTATTAACTTACATAGGATCAATCACAAGGATTCATGATGATTGAAATTTCTACACCTCACTCATAAGCAACAATCAACACAAATAAATATTTTGATGATGTTGCCAAATCATCAGTCTACATATGAATGACATGAATTTCACAGTGTCTACACTAATAAGTTCATAAGGAGAACCACAGTGAATGCAAACTCCTACGAACTATTGTAGGAGATCTGTTCTACACCCAATATACTATTTGCAAACAAAATACAAAAAATGATTGTATCAAATGCAAGATTATACAAGTCGTTATAGAAGAACTGTCGTACATCCAATATGTCATATACAGGGCAAATACAGAAGAGAACTGTAGTAGATAGGAGCTATTACAAGATGCTGTAGAAGACCTGTAGTACGCCCAATATGTTGTCCACATGCAAAGACACCAAATGACAACAAATCAAATGCAAGGCAGGAGATTAGTTAGTGCACTATGATCCGCCTACAAAAATCAACAAATAGTGCACGACAGTCTACCTGTACGAAGCAGCGAACAATTCTATCCAGAAGCTGCTACGCCACGCCACCGGATCTGCAACATTCGTACAAGCAGACAGAAGGCGTCTACAATTATTTCAAAATACCCCTGCACGTGCACTATAAATTGTATACACATAGGTACACTAAAAGGGGTAAAAATAATTATAAAACCCGCATGGGCCCCGACGAGCATGTTATTGGTACACACGTGACGTCTAGGGATGCTGCGCGGGTTGACAAGTGAATTCAGGTTCGAAACCGATCCTTCTATACGGGTCAATAGAAGTCGACAGGGTTCGAACCAACAAACAAATATACGGTTGTGGCGACCGTCATATTTATCTTAATATATTCATATTAGGCCTTCAAGGCCTATAACAATATGAATTCACTATCAAAGGGCATAAAGCCTACGAAACCCGATCCTCTGTCGACAGCCCGACAGAGTTGACAAAGTTCAATCAAATAAATAGAAACGACCCCCAAACACCCCGATGATGGCCGCGTTGATTGAAGATCTCAACCGGAGGGGTCCATTCCAAACACTTTCAAATTCCACCCAAATACCTAAAACTCCACAAAATTCCAAAAATCATCCAGAATCCAGAAAATTCCAAAAATATTTAAAGGCGAAAATCTATCCATCAATGCACTTGAAGCAAATCCATCCGTACTCCGCAATAGTTTGTCGAGGCGGACAAATATGAAATATTACTTCAGCTCACAAAGAGCGAAATGCCTAGTCGAAAATATCACTAGGATCCATTCTCAAACAATCTCTTGCCAGTAAGGACGTGGTACGTGTCCTCTAACCGGCAGTTTCGCCGCCAAATGGCACTGCAGGTAAACGGTTATGACCCGGGGCCCTCTGAACCGAGTGGTTTTGCCGCCAAATGGCACCACAGATAGCGGTTATGGCCAGAGCCAATACGCTCCTTAATGGCGTTAAATCCTTGAGATATGAATCAATAGGATATGATCGATAGGGCACAAAGCCCTCTGTTAGCTAAGGTGGATTCATATTTGTCCCCTTAGACAAACACTCCCCCCAGGTCTACAAGGTCCCCTTGGACGAAGCAACCCATGGCTGCTGACAAGGATCCTTCTGTCAGGTTGGGTCGACTACCTCCTCTGACTAAGTAGACCAGGGACCACGATGGCCCGGGACGACGGAACCATGGGATCTTGATCGGGTCTATCATCCATTCCCCCACCATCCGCTTTAAGTGTTAGGTGGTGAAATTTCTATTTTAAATATTAATTTTCTAAATCTCCAAACTTTCCTATTTCCCAATTTCCAAATCCAATTTCTACCAATATCCATATCCATGCTGCTACTATATGCCAGATATACGTATTTTTATACGTATCTGATTGACGACTAGCCTTAATCGAAAGTTCTCTCTCGTGATCGGGAGGGGTAATTAACTATAGGGGCTTGCGCCTATAGGAAACCAGAACTCAGATCATAAAGTCCTCACAAAATGAGGGCGAAATCTCTGGGTAGTGTCTTATCTACAAACCCATCTGCCTTCCAAAATTTACCTCGGAACATAGTTCGTTAAAACTCCCTCGCCGAATAAGAAAAAAGCGAGCGGAGGCCGGGGACGAATTTTCGGAGCCCACATTCTCATTTTATGTTTAAATTTAAATTTGAAACTACTCAAACTTTTCATTACATGGAGCCTCAAAACTCCCGACAAAGGAAGTTCATGTTCTCATGAGCTTATGTTTCCAATTTCATTAAATTTGGGCGAGCATTTTAAAAGTTATGAGAATTTTAATTTTCTAGTTCAGTTTGAACTAAAACTGTCTAGATTGTTCTCAGCCATCCGATTTTCCTTCTTTATAGGTCGGATGACCCATAATTAGTTGGACCATGCGCATCTTCACCTGGATTTGAATATGTGTCATTCTGAAACCACAAAAAGTCGATATGGCATAATTAGAGTCGTTCGAATCAGCCGTGGTTGAATTAATGAATCTAATATGTCACTGACATGGATAATTATCAAACCAAATCACGCCACATGTTGCACCATGATATCGACACGTATCCTCGCAGTTTTGAGCCACCGTGCGCTGTCAATTGCTCTCAGCTGGCCTCATTTTTTTAATTCAATAATGGAATTAAATAATTCAATTAATAGCCAAAACGTTGAAAATTCATAGTAAATTCATTTATTTTACCAAATTAAATGTTTATGGTCTCGTTGGAAAGATAATTTAGTATAATATTAATTAAAATTAAAACTTAAATGTTTTGATCACTTGTTTGTGAGATATTCTAGTTTGTTTGAAATTCTTTTTTTTTTTTTTTTGTAATTTTCTCACAATCCGGTGGTCAAACGGGACCAAATTTGGCGAAAACCATTTGGGTATCTTAGGCATTTACTATAATATTCCTTGGATCATATACCCTTCGAATTGTTGTGATGTGAATTTTTAAAATAAGGGGAGCATTTTGGACCCAAAACATTAAAAATTTATAACTCTCCAGATTTCTTGAAAGAGGCATCAGAAGTCTGATTCCCAACTTTAACATCATTAATCTTATTACCATCATTTATATCAATATCTGAAAAAGAATTTTTTTTCTTCAACTATTAGAGATTTTTCTTCGTTTACAGGTTATGAATGAAAATCTTGATGTAAAACTAAATTTGTAGAAATAGAATTATTCATGCAGGAAGATGATCCTTCAAAATAAACAGATTTGGAGGAAGAAGATTCAGAATCATTAATGAATGTCAAAGTTTTGATTAATGACTTGAAGTTAATTTCTCTTTGCCTTCTGAAAGACTCGGAAACTCAGAAGAATTCAAATTCAACAGAAAATTTGAATTTTTTGAAAAACCTACATTAACACCTTGAATGATTCCAATGCCATGGTAGCATTTCTTTGGTGTTTGAATACCATAGTCTTCCAGTGAAGGTTCTGACTTTAATCTTTGAATCATCATCTCCGGCGAGAGGAAGCCGACGACCAACCTCTGCCATTAATTAAGCGGAAAAAATGCAACAGACGAACTTCAAAATTCAAAATCTCACCATGCCATTTCTCTCTCTTCCACTTCTTGGAATATATGTTTGATTAAGGGCATGTAATATACTTGGGCATTGAAAAGATGCAACCTAAGATTAGGAAATGAGATCAAGACATGACCAATAGATAACTCCACTTTAATATCAAAGTAGGGAGATCACATCATAACACCGATTTGAGAATTATTAATATAGTAAGCTCTTTCTTCAAAAACTCTACTATAATCCAAATCATTAGCAAGTTATTTAATGACAATATGTTTTGAATCGAAAAGGCAAACAAAGAACATACCAGAACGATTAAGGTTAACAAAAATCTGACAGATATCATCAGTATTCGCCGACGCAAAGGAAATTTTCCTACCAAGTAAATTCAAAAGGATCAGTCAACTTAACCAAAACATCCTCAGGAAAAATAACAGTTGGAACCCCATTAAAAAGTAGATTTCGTGTAGGAAAATGAAAGAGATGAAGAAGCGGTCATGTCAGACATCACCTAGCTCGTTGGGTTCACTTTGGCTTAACTTAATTCAATTGTTTAACCTGACTTCCTTTTTGTGGGATTAATTAGAAGGTCTGTTGGAATGATAATTTTTTTTAATAAACTGCTTCCTCTTCATATTTCTTCATCGTTCTTATACGTCTCTTTATGTGCTATCAATTATCTTCCTTTCCTTTCTGCAAACTTCTTTGCTAAAGGATTATTAATTCTTTGTATCTTTTCTAAGTTGAAGGTTATTTGATTAGTGATAAGATGCTTCCAGATTTATTTTTTTTTATAATTATTTGTTTCTATTTTATTAAATTTTTTGCCTTAGCTTCTTCTTAACGTTGTTATTTTACTGAGGCGAATCTGCCGTTCATTTGTTTCAGCTTAGAAATGATTCGAAAAAAAAAAGGATCTATTTGGCAAGTCTCTTAACTGTTAATATTACTGGGTTTCCTTAGAATTCAAGCTCTAAATTTTTTCCGTTTATTTGGAATTAATTTAAAAACTTTTTATGTTCATTATTAGGAGTGTCAATATTGGACCCTACCTGAACCCGATCCAAAAATTTCGGGTTTGAGCTAGTTGACCCGACCCGAAGCGGGTCGGGTCCGGAAAATTGACCTGTTTGCAAAACCGGGTTTGGTTCGGGTTGACCTGGGAATTGAAATTACCCGAAAACCCGTCTGCCCGCTCTGACCGGCCCTACCCAAGTCTGCCCCGCTTGCCTCGCTGCCTCGCTTGCCACAGCTGCCCTGCTTGTCTCGCCTGCCTCGTGGTCCGCCTGCCCATGTCGCGTCGCGTCGAGCCATCGAGTCGCATCCATGCTTCGCTTGCTGTCGCGTCGCCGGCACAACTGCCGCTGTGGCTGTCGCGCTGTCGCTTGATGTCGCGTCGCGTGCGGGAAATCGAAATAACTGAATCCGAAGCGGGTCGGGTTGGGGTTGGCCCAAACCCATCATGTTCGGGTCTCAAAAAAATCGACCCGTTTGAAAAAACGAATCGGGTTGACCCGAACCCGAATAGTGCCGGATCGGTTCTGGGTTTGACTCAAACCCGACCTATGACCTGAAATTGACACATCTAATCATTATAACCTCATAAAATTTATGCACTGGAACTTTTTTTTTCTCTGCCTTCTTATTCGCTTAAAATGACTCACTCTTAAAATGACTCACTCAAATATGCTACTAATGCTTGTGATCTCATCTGGACGGTTCCTTTAAAGAAGATACTTATGATGGTGCTTGTGGTTGGATTTGAGAAATTTCAATGGAAAGATTACCTGTACTTTATGGGATTATATCTGTCATTATTTTGATGAAGTTGTTGTGGTCTAGGTTGGTCTGGGATATTGTGTTCAACATGAAATTTCTTTTATATTTAATTGTTGAAGTTGACTAATTAAGCAATCTTGAAAATATTTTTTCTAATGATGTGGGATCAATTGGTCTATTTCCTACATGTTAGAAGACTCTAGATTCTTGTGCCACTTCCAGAAGCTCATTTAAAAATATTTTTGCACTTTCATCTCAGCTGATTTAATATATTCCTTTGGGGTATTCTTAGCATAAATCTCTGCGCTTCATCTTTTTCCAAGACCGGAGATTCTTCTAACATGCAGGAAATAGACCAATTAATCCCATATATTGAAACCGGTTCTCTACATTAAACTAAAAAGGATTTACCATGGCAGTCACCAATACACATAGTTAATGTATTGGGGGGGAACCTATGCACCACAAAAAATTCAAGTATTATCGGCGGCTATTACAGGCGGTCCTATCGCCGCCGTTAATACCAGTGATTTAGCCGGCGATTAGACCGCCGGTATTAACCAGCGATTTAACTGGCGGTGATTAATAAACCGCCGCCAGAATTAGCTGCGGTCTAGTAACCGCGAGCTATGCCGCCGGTTTAATTAGCGGCGGTGACCCGGCGGTTTAGCCACCGCTAATATCGACGGTTTTGACGGCCAGACGGGCGGTAAACCACCGGTAATTAACCTGCGGTCACAAGCACTATGACCGCTAGAAATTACCAGCTGTTTAGGCCGCCAGAAAACTGCCGGTATGTATAATCGTCTGTAATGGACCGCCAGAAATCGTTTCCTACGCGGTTTATTCCGGCAGTTTTTGAAACACCAATTTTTTATGAAATCGCCGGAAATCTATCATTAACTGGTGGAAAAAACCGCCGGTAATGCCTAAATTTCCTGTAGTGATGACGGGGCCTATGCGTTAATAAAAATGAAAATTACAAAGTCCTTAGGGGAAACCTAGGCGGCAAAAAGCCAGCGCCCAAAAAAGAAAGATCCAATATAACTCAATCAACATAATCTTTATGAAAAAAAGTCGAGCAAGCATCCATCAACATTAAACCAGCACACGTACCCAAGGAATAAGCTACCACAAAAGATGGTAAAAAGCATAGAGTAAAGCAATAACATAGAGAAATTAAACAATATAAACTGTTATGATTGGCATAACTAGAAAAACCAGCAAAATAATTATCAGGTAAACACTCATTGCTATTGTAGATATAGCAAACAGGCTCCAACCTGAATAACCTGGTCACACAAAAATACATTGCCCATCTAAAACGGGAAACAAACGACGGGTTAATAGAGAGAAACTAAACTCCAGCAAATTACATCCGCTCCACAAAACAACAATCCCAATACCAAAAAAAACATTGTATTACATTCCAGTGGAGAGGAGCAACCCAATTATAAAGAGGCATAGGACTGGAAAACAAAAACACCCATAGGTAGATAAATAATAAGCCTAAAGAAGACATAAAAAAAAAAAATAGATAAATAAACCAACTCCAGATGATACCTCCACCCAACAAATGACTCCAATCACTAGGCCAGATAAACAAGAATACTTAATACCCCAATATTAAGACTCTATACCCTTCCAGATGATAACACCTACTAGCCAAATAAAAGAAAATAGGCTAAACACCATATCAACGGTTAAGGATGAGACCATACTGCAATCCAGAGAACCCGACATGCACCAAATCACCACACACGACACCCACACAGAGTCCGAAACATAGAAATAGAGAGCAGAGAACCAACCAAACCATAAAACCACAAGAACCAAAACCATTAAATATTATGAATGTAAGGCAGCCCGACATTGGTCAGATTAATCAAACCTTTCATAATGAGAGGTAAC
This sequence comes from Dendrobium huoshanense, assembly GCA_016618105.1. Lineage (NCBI taxonomy): Eukaryota > Viridiplantae > Streptophyta > Magnoliopsida > Asparagales > Orchidaceae > Dendrobium > Dendrobium huoshanense. Next base: position 26,941,500 of record CM028358.1, on the reverse strand, counting down.
TCCATAACTTTAAACTCTTGAAAAATATCAAGATGGCATCAAAACTTGGCCAACCAATCCTCACAAGAATTGGCTTCCCGATAAATATGAGTAATAAAATAAGTAAGGGAAGATAGGGCTTGTTTAATTTTCCTAATAATATAAAAGTTTTGAGGGTTGTTAGGCATCACATTATTAAGGATTTGAATTAAAATGATAGCATCCACCTCAATCCACATATACTCAATCCCTAATATATGGCAAATATCAATCCCATAGGACACACCCTTAAGCCGGCAAAAATAACACTACAAGAATTTAAAAGTACCAGCATAAGCAACTATCATACAATCAAACTGGTTGCGAATAATGCCACCCGCACCCGCAAAAGGGGGCCCAACATAACCATCAGAATTAAGTTTAACATAAGATAGGGGGAGGTTTGATCCACCTCACAATCCTCTCAACTCTTTCCAATTGCATACAATCAGAGGATATGGCCAATTTAAAGCCATATCAAAACACTTGCAAAAGTTTTTGACAAAAATAAGATTAATAGAGTAAAATTGCAAAATTTTGTCTTTAACATTAAAAATAATTTGATTAGCATCCATCTTAATGTCATTATGCTTGGTGTCATTTCTAGCCCTCCAAAGATACCACATAATAAAGATCAGCACAAAGTTACAGATGTGGCCTTTAGTGGTAGTCAACCAACACTTTAAAATAGACAAAACATCAATATTAATTTTAAAATTACCCTTGTTAGCTAGACCAATGAAATAATTCCAAACTTTTGAGCAATAACCACATTAACAAACACACGGTTGACAGTTTCAAAATTAAAACAACATTGACATTTAGAAGGAAAAATAAATCCCTTTTTTTTCCAATGCAACTCATCAATAGAGAGAAAACCTTTAAGACACCACCAAACAAGGATGGAATAGGAAACATGAATGTTGTTATGCCAAATAGCATAATAAATTTAGAATTCTCCTGATTACCTCTAATAGCATTTCAAACATTCTTCAAATGGAACTTACCAGAAGAAGACAAATTTAACAAAATGTTATCCTCTCAATGTATTTGTAAAGGAATATTTATGATACAATCAATTAACACAGTAGGAATGACCTCCAAAAGTTTATAGACATTCCAACAACCATTATAAAAAAAACTATTAACCTTAATATTATCAAAAGAATGCGTATGAAGAAGGCTATCAATAGAGCTAGGCCCCAACCAATATGATCAATATTTTATTTTTCTTATTTTCTTTCTATTAATATCTCTTCTTATTTTTTAAAAATTGTAGGTTTAGTTTTTTTCCTATTTTATTTTAATCCTAAGTGTAATTGCCATTTATTTTTTTCTTAATGGATGTTGCATGAAAAAAGTTTTTAGATCCCAACATGATCGATTTGTATGAATCAACGACCAATAGTCTGTCAAAATTCTATACCAATTCATCAATTCAATAATCATATGCATGAGGTAATAACAATTAAAAATTATGTGTTTTTAACTTTTTAAGTATTGTTGCATCCTGGAATATTCACGGTAGTAGAGAAATATAAAATTTAATGTCTTAATTTTGTACGAAGATCCAACACACAAGTAGATAAAAATAGGGTGTAACATTTATAAGAGACACCATAATTTTTATGTGAAAACCCCTGAAAAGGGGGAAAAACCACGTGGCATGGCTCAATTTGAATGAACCCACTATTATTTACAATCGATTACAAATAAGGCCCTTCCTTATGTATATCATATTACATGGTGGGAATTAGAAGAATTAGTATTGAAATATTTGTTTGGTTGGCTGAACCATAGTCAGTGAGTGATGGAGGTCATAAAGATAGTAGTCTGGTGATGATGGTCAGAAGGACCATTATCTAGCGACGGAGGTCTGAAGGATCGTAGTCAGTGAGATATAGTGATTAGAAAGAATATTATTTAGTGAGGGAGGTCGAAAGGGTCATAGTCAGCAGGAGAAAGTGGTCAAAAAGACTATTGTTTGGCGATGGAGGTTGGAAGGACATTAGTAGGTGATAAAGGTTAGAAGGACCGTAAATGGAAGGAGACAGATGTCAGAAAGTCTGTTGTCTAGCGAAGGAGGTTGGAAGGACAATAGTATGTGATAGAGGATGAAAGGATCATAATCGACAGGAGATAGAGGTAAAAAAGATTATTATTTGGTAATGGTGGTCGGAAGGATCGTAGTAGGCGATGGAGATTAAAAGAATCATAAACGGTAGGAGATAAGGGTCAGAAATACCGTCATCTTGCAATGGTGGTTGGAAGGACCAAGTAGGTGACAGAGGTCGGAAGGACTAAACTCGATAGGAGATAGGGGTCAGAATGACCATTATCTTTTTATGGAGGTTGAAAGGACCTCAATAGGCGATGAAGGTTATAAGGATCAAACTCGATAGAAGATAAGGGTCAAAAAGACCATAGACATAAGGTGATGGTACGGTAGAAGTTCGGGCATTATTCAATGGTCTGCTAAAATTTCAACTTATGTCGGTGGTTTGATAAAAGTTTGTGCTTCAATCGATAGTCCGATATTGGTTAGGCTAAAGTCTAGCGTCAGTCGTTGGCCTGGTGGAAGGCTGACGATGGTTGGCAGTGCTGGAGATCTTAAGGCTTCAGAGCTCTCTCTCATCTCTAGCCCCAGCCCCCCTCATATCGAGAGTGGGGGTCTATCTATGGATTTTATAGAGTGGCATGACCCATAAATAAGAGGAAGATTAAGGTTACATAGGGAGTGGTTTGGATGGACAGTCGATATTGGATCCCTTGATCATGGATCATTTGTTAAACATTTAAAGATCTTAATTATGTCAAAATTCTATGATCTTATGGTCATTATAATTGTCTCACCGATTCGCTCGATTTAACTATAAGCATGTTATATTTGAATATAATTTTGTCATTCAAATAATACTTTGCCCCTTCTTAATGGAGTCTAGGCCATCAATTTGGACCCATTTGGGGTTGGGTTTAACCAATTTTGGTTTTGTTAGATTCATCTCTTTGAGATGTTCAGTTTGACTATAAGTTTTCTAAAATTGGAATTCATATTATTCTAAATTTAATTTTGAAAATTTTAACCTTGAAATACCTCGAGATTTGTGCTCGGCCAAAGCAATTTTAGATGACATATCAGTTACCCATTATTTTTGGATGATGAATATAGTATAGTCCAAAAATAAATCTGGAATTTTAACATTATTTTTTGGAAGTAGTATGCATCCACACTGACGCGTGCGGACATCAGGCATCCTTGATGGAAGGGGTTGAAGTAGTGTACCTTATCAGTAGTCTAGCGACATACCAATACTATTAACATAGTGGAGGCCTGATGATGATCAGATTATAACTTTTCTTTGAAGAGCAAGTCATAAGAAGACATCAATGTGCAATAGAGAAGATGTCACTTAAATCCACCAAGGATATTTGATCGTTTTGAAGTTTAGAATCCACCAAGGATGTATGACCGATCCGAGGTTGTATATCAAAGAACTTGTGAAACCCTTAAGTTTGAAAGTTCGGTAGCATTCGTTTGTACGAATGGAACAAGTACAAAGCAGAGCCGATTGTCCCAGGATGAATGATAAATATCGTCCGTATAAATTGCGTACAGAGGAGATCATCCCAGGACGAAAATCAATTATTGTTTGTACATATGTGGTTTGAACGCAGTACAGACCATATAGTCCCAGAACGAACAAAAAATTTTGTCCCGTACGATCAAAAATATCCTTTCTTTATTTAAAGGACCGTTTAATCATTTTGATGAGGGAGAAAGAGTAGGAGAGAGAAAGAGAAGGAGAAAGAGAAAGAAGCCGCATTTTGGGAGACTTCAGTTCATTTTCGTCCGTCAACTCAGTTGAGAAAGTTGATCTACTCCAGGTAAGGTACATTATGCCTTTCTCAATTTTCAATTGCGAAGGTTTTGACAATTTTTTTTATTAAATTTATTTATCCGTTAGCAAAAAATGCATGGGGATAACTTTGCACCGAAAGAACTTTTACTGCGTAACTTTTTATATGTCATAAAGATGATAATTCTGCATATTGTGAATATTTTATTGAAACTTTTCATCTGGTATTTCTAAATCTAAAGGATTTTTATTGAATAGGAAATTATCAGGATATTGAAAAATGGTGCAATTGTATAAGAAAAGTTTTGAAATATTGTATTACACATTCTCTGGTAATTTGGTGATTTTTTAAAAATGTGCATTTTTTCCTCGTTAAATTTTCTGTTGTCTACTGTTATATAATCTAATGATATTTTGATACAAGCTGAATTGTTCTGTAAATGTTATAATTTGATAATATATGTGCACATGTGATTGAATGATATCTGCTGTGAGTTATAAGGGGCTAGAATCTTTTGAGATTATGTCTATGTCAGGGGATAAAGGGAGGCATAAGGGGCAAGGATCCTTTGAGAGTATGTCTGGATCCGGGAAATGAACTCTGATATGAATAATTTTATATATCTGATATGTTCTGGTGCTGTAAGCACAAAGAGAGGTATAAGGGATCAGAATCCTTTGAGATTTTGTCTATGTCAAGAAAATTCAAAATGGAGGTATAAGGGGCCATATTTCTTTGAGATTATGTTTGTGTTAGAAAAAATTTGAATAACTCTAAAATGTGATCTGAATAATATTGTGATTTGAATTTCAGTTTATTTATCTGTTATATTCTAATATTTGATTTATTTATTTTGTTCTGATATCTGATTCATCTGATTTGTAAGATATCTAATGCATAAATTCCATTATGTCAATTCAGCAAATTATTTTAACTATTTAAAACTACTTTTGAATCTATTGTAAAATATTTAAAATGAAAAGGATATTTGGGAAATTATATTGTCTTATGTGTCTTGTTGAGTTGTTAGCTCACTGTAGTTTTTACCCATGATTTTCAGGATCTGGTAAAGGGAAAGAGATTGTGGACTAGCGATTCAGGATCTGATCTGAAGTCTTAGGTATTTTGTTATTTTAATTTTTGTATGGTCATGGCTAGTTTATTCTTCTGTTATGTATTTCTATATGAAGCCATGTACTGTAATGTATAGGATTAATTTAATAAATGAAAGAATAATTTTGTGTATGAGTTTTTCAGTAATTAGATGTTTAGCGGCTTTGTGATTCTATATTATATATATGAATATGGTAAGAAAGTCATAATAACAATTCTAAAACTAGATCCTGGGGTTCGCCTGTCATGGATCAACACGATAAAACCTATCCTGATCGGGTTGGGTTGTGACAAGCCTTTAAAGTGGTATCAGAGTGATAGTCTTGGAATTAGATTGTAAGAAAGAGCTATAAGAATTGATCTGTAAGTCTGGAGGGGTAGTTTCGAGTTTGTCGGAATAATTATTATCTTCATTTTATGTGCATGTGTATAGTGCACATTCTATGTGATTATGGATCTACCATACCTAGATATGACTGATGGGTAGAGTGCTAGTCATGCAACTCCTGTACTTAGTTTTGCTCCAATGGTTCGTTCAGCTACAGTTTCTCAGTTTGCTACATTAATAGCTCAAATGATGAGTGAGACGCATAATAGAGTTTCTATTTTTAGATTTGAAGATGTAGATAGACATCTACAAATGTTTCTCAAATTGAAGCCTCCAAGATTTGAAGGCATTGTTAAGCCCAGAGCAGTAGAGGATTGGTTGAGGAGACTGGAAAAGACATTTGATAGCATGCAATGTCCTCCTAATAGAAATGTACCGTTAGCAATTTTTCTGTTGGATGGTGAAGCAAAGCATTGGTGGATGGGCCAGCAGGTGGAGAAATTTCAGGGGAAGTTGAAATCTTTAATTTCTTGGAAATAATTTTCTGAAGTATTTAGAGCTTGGTTTGCACCCCCTTATGCAAGACAACAAATAAAAAAAAAACTTTTCCGAGGTTGATTCAGAGAAATAAGATAGTTATGCAGTACGAGACAGAGTTACTTGTTTGGCAAGATATGATCCACACTTGATTAGTACTAATACTGAGAAGTGTTATAGATTTCTAAGAGGACTACGAGATATTCTGAGAAAACCTCTGGTGTCATTTCATATTTTTGATTTCTCTAAGCTCATGGAGAGAGCCTGATTGATAGAGAATGATCTGATGGCTACTCAGCAGTGATGGACTGCTAGTATGAAGAGGTTCAGTGGGGAGACATCTGGAAGTGGTATTTATAGGAAGAAAAGTAAATTTATATATGGAGATTCTAAGAGAGGTGGACAGTCGGTATCTACAGCAGAGTTTGTGGTCAAACAGGACATCAGATAGCAGAGTATTCGCAAGCAGGATTTAACCGATGATCTGAGCCCAGATCAGAGAGTTTTGTCAGTCCAGTAGGGAGGCCAAGGGCAGTTCCTCCCCATACTATTTCTGAAGGATCATTTGGAAGAATTAGTGGTTCGGGTTAGATGGCAAGGAGACCACCTGGCGATAATCAGAGGGAGCATAGTAGCTCTGTAGCTCCAGCTCCAATTCAGCCACGTGTGTACAATTTGACTCAGCAAGAGGCCCGGGATGCTCCAGACGTGATGATAGGTACAATTTATATTTTTGAGCATCCATGTCATATTTTATTTGATTTTGAAGCTAGTCATTTGTTTATTTTTTAATATTATTTCAATAAGTTACAACTGGCCTCAGTTACATTACATGTTTCACTTTTTGTTATTTTGCTAACTGGAGATAATATGATAGATAAAAAATTTTGTTTATATAAGATTGAGATTTCTGGTAAGAAGTGGAAATCTTGTTTAATTTTATTACCCATTTTTTCATATGATATTATTTTGGGTATGAACTGGTTGAGTCTGTATGGGGCTCAAATTGATTGCTTGAAGAAGCGGGTTATGTTATTTATAGGTAATGAAAGTTGTGTATTCCAAGGAGTGAGAGGTGTTTTATCCTGCCTAATCTCTATGATTGAAGCGAATAGGTTGTGGAAGAAGGGTTGTGTCTTATTTTTGGCCTCAGTTCAGGATACAAATATAGATGTTGGTTATATTTCTGATATCCCCGTAGTGCAAGATTTTTCAGATGTGTTTTCTAAGGAGTTAGTCAGTTTACCTCTAGATAGAGATGTGAAATTCTATACTGATATATTTCTAGGTATGACCTCAATATCTAAAGCTCCATATAGGATGACAACAAAGGAGCTTGCTGAGTTGAAGGTTTGTCTCCAAGAGTTGGTTGATAGAGGATTCGTATGTCTTAGTATTTTTCCCAGGGGAGAACATATTCTATTTGTAAAGGAAAGGATGGTATAATGCTTATGTGTGTTAACTACAAAGATTTGAACAAAGTAACAATCAAGAATAAGTATCCATTGCCACAGATCGATGATCTATTTGATCAACTTACTGGATCTTTTGTATTCTCAAAGATTGATTTACGATCTGATTATTATCAAGTAAAGGTAAGAGAAGCTGATGTGATTAAAACAGCTTTTAGTACTCGGTATAGACACTATGAGTTTTTTGTCATGCCATTTGGGGTGACTAATGCACCAGCTATTTTTATGGATTTGATGAATAGAGTATTCAAAGACCATCTGGATCAGTTTGTGATCATCTTTATAAATACTATTTTGGTATATTTCACTTCTGAGAAAGATCATGCAAGACATTTGAGAAGCATATTGAAGACTCTAAGGCAGCATCAGTTGCATGCAAAATTCTCTAAATATGAGTTATGGCTAAAGAGTATTTCCTTTCTAGGTCATGTGGTAAGCGGTAATGGTATTTCTGTTGATCCCAGAAAATTCAAACATTCCTAATTGGCTGAGGCCTATTACGGTGTTTGAGATACATAGTTTCTTGGGTATGGCTGGATATTATCGGAAGTTTATGAAAGAATTTTCTCATATTTTGATACCATTGACGAGACTGACTCAGAAGTCAGTAGCTTTTATTTAGACACCAGAGTATGAGGCTAGTTTTCAGAAATTGAAGGATTGACTGACTTCTGCTCCAGTTTTGGCTCTTCCTTCTGGTACGGAAGGATTTTAAGTATTCAGTGATGCTTCACTAAAGGTCTTGGGATGCATTTTGATGCAACATGGGTGGGTAATAGCTTACGCTTCAAGACAGTTGAAGCCACATAAAAAGAACTACCCGACGCATGATTTAGAATTGGCTGCTATTGTATTTACTTTGAAGATTTGGTGTCATTACTGATATGACCTCATGTGTGACATTTTCACAAATTATCAGAGTTTGAAGTACATACTCCTCAAAAGGATTTGAATATTAGGCAAAGAAGATGGCTTGAGTTGATCAAGGATAATGATTTGACTATTTAGTATCAGCCTGATAAGGCTAATGTGGTGGCAGATGCTTTGAGCAGGAAGTCTTCTAAATTATCATGTGTGCAACTCACCTCTGATGAGTATTTGATAAGAGATGAAAAGATTGCATTTGGAAGTGATTTCTTCTAATAATTGGGATTCTAGTATAGTGACTCAGATGATCATTCAACCCTCTTAAGAAGATAAGATTCATGAAGCTCAAAAGTTAGATGCTGAATATTTGATGCTGATTGATCAGATTAGATCTGGTAAGAAACCTGAACTATGAATTTCTGATTTTGGTATTATATTCTATAGGGATAGACTTCGGGTCCCTATTTTTAGAAATTTGAGATAAGAGATTCTACATGAGGCTTATTATTCAGGTTATACCATTCATCCAGGGAATAGTAAGATGTATGGAGATATAAAAAGTATGTTTTGGTGGCCTGGATTGAAGAAGGACATAGTAGAGTTTGTTTTAAAATGTGAAGCCTATCAACTGGTGAAGGTAGAACATCAGCGACTAGGAGATCTTTTGTATCCGTTGCCTATTCTTGAGTGGAAATGGAAAGAGGTGACAATGGATTTTGCTATAGGTTTTCCCAAATCAAGGCAAGGGCATAATGCTATTTGGGTTATTATTGATCAACTGATAAAATCTGCTCATTTTCTTTCGATTAGACAGATAGATTTGGTGGATAAGTTGGCACAAATTTACGTTAAAGATATTATCATGTTACACGGTGTGCCAAAAGTGATCATATCTGATCGAGATGGCATGTTTACCTCCAGACTATGGAGAGGTATTCAGCAAGGACTGCGTACAAAGTTGCATTTCAATATGACTTTTCATTTGCAGACTGATGGACAGTATGAAAGGACTATTCAAATATTAGAAGATCTTCTGAGATTATGTGTTTTAAATTTTGGAGGCAGTTGGGAAGATCATATCCCATTGATAGAGTTTGGATATAATAACAGTTATCAGTCCAGCAAAAGCATGGCTCCTTACTAAGCTCTATATGACAGAAGATATAAGACTCCTTTAACTTTGACGAAGGTAGGAGATAGACAAGTGATGGTTCAACCTTTGTGGATGATACTGTTACAAAGATCAATTTGATCAAAAAAAGATTGAAGTCTGCAAAAGATAGACAGCAAAAGTATTATAATCAGAAGCAAATATTGGTTAAATTTCAGGTTGGTGATCTTGTGTATGTCAAGGTTAGTCCTATGAATGGTGTTAGTAGATTTGAAAGAATAAGTAAGCTCAGTCCAAGGTATATTAGACCTTTTGAGGTCATTAAAATTTTGATAATTCTACTTACATATTATTATTACCTGATCATATGTCTGATGTATATAATGTGTTTCATGTATCATCTTTGAGTAAATGAATATTTGATTATGGGAAGAGAATATCTACTGGTGATGTAGAGGTTCAAGCAAATCTATAGTATAGAGAAGAACCAAAAAATATTTTGGTACATAATGTAAGGAAGTTAAGATGTAAGCAAATTCCTATGGTTAAGATTTAGTGGAAGCTCGGGTCAGCCAGAGAGGCTAGTTGGGAGAAAGAATCTAACATGAGGTAGTTGTATCTATGTCTATTCTGACTCAGTTTACTTTGGAAATATCGAGGACGATATTTTTCTTAAGGTGGGTAGATTGTGAAACATTTAAGTTTAAAAGTTCGATAGCATTCATCTGTACAAATGGAACAAGTGCAAAGTAGAGCCGATCGTCCCATGATGAATGATAAATATCATCCATATGAATGGTGTACAGAGGAGATCATCCTAGGACGAAAATAAATTATCATCTATACAGATGTGGTTTGAACACAGTATAGAGCCGATCGTCCCGAGACTTATAAAAAATTTCATCTCGTACAATTGAAAATATCTTTTATTTATTTAAAGTATAGTTTAATCATTTTAAAAAGAGAGAAAGAAGAGGAGAGAGAAAGAGAAGGAGAAAGAGAAAGAAGCCACATTTTGGGTGACTTCGGTTCATTTTCGTCCGTCGGCTCAGTTGATAAAGTTGATCTACTCCAGGTAAGGCACATTATGCCTTTTTCAATTTTCAAATGTGAAGGTTTTAATGAAATTTTTGATTAAAATTCTATATCCGTTAGCGAAAAACAGGGATAACTTTGCACCGGTAGAACTTTTACTGAGTAACTTTTTATATGTCATAGAGATGATAATTATGTACATTTTGAATATTTTTTGGAAAATTTTCAACGGATATTTTGAAATCTAAAGGGTTTTTATTGAATAGAAAATTATCAGGATGATGAAAAATAGTGTAATAGTACGAGAAAAGTTTTGAAATATTATTTTACACATTCTCTAATAATTTGGTGACTTTTTAAAACTGTGCATTTTTACCTCGTTGAATTTTCTGTTGTCAATTGTTATACAATCTAATGATATTTTGATACAAGCTGAATTATTTTATAAATATTATAATTTGATGATAAATGTGCACATGTTAGTGAATGATATCTGCTGTGAGTTATAAGGGGCCAGAATCCTTTGAGATTTTATCTGTGTCAGGGGATAAAGGGGGCATAATGGGACAGAATCCTTTGCGATTCTATCTGGATCTGGAAAATGAACTCTGATATGAATAATTCTATATATCTGATATGTTATGGTGTTGTAAGCACAAAGAAAGGCATAAGGGGCCATAATCCTTTGAGATTTTGTCTGTGTCAGGGAAATTCATAAGGGAGGTATAAGGGGCTAGAATCCTTTAAGATTCTATTTGTGTGAGGAAAAATTTGAATAACTCTGAAATGTGATCTAAATAATTCTATTATTTTAATTTCAGTTTATTTATTTGTTCTGTTCTAGTATCTGATTTATCTGTTCTATTTTGATATCTTATTCATCTATTTTGTAAGATATATAATGTAACGCCCCAGAATCCAACTTGGAAAGAATGTCGATCAATTCGCAACAATTTACCAGAGTTATCTATAAATCCTTCAGTAAACATTCTATCAAACATCTATAACATTTAAAACATCAATATAACCGTCGATTCATATCTCAAAACATCATATACAATACTCAGGAACTACACTATCAATACAAGTAGAGAAGATATCCTGTCCTGAGTACAAAAGAATCATCTATCTATCAAAAGAACTAAAAACCTGCAGATCTGGATCAATGCCTATCTCCTGCTCCCAAGCCCTGACCTGAAAATATCAACCACATATAATGAGCTTTACAAAGCCCAGCAGGTCACCTAATACCTATAACTGAAATCAAAGCACGGCAATACTATCAATATGCATGTCAATCTATCAATCTGAATCAGTCAATGGTCAATGAGTCAATGCAGCGGAAATCAATAGTCAATAAAACCAGTCAATGCGGCGGCAGGCAATTCGATAATCAAATAAATCAATCAACGTCGTCAATCAAATCGATGCTATCAAATCAATACGATCTATTCAATTGAAATCAATCGAGAAAGGCGATACGAAGCAATGAATCTGTAAAACAGTCAATACAGTGAAGAACGGTAGCGACAGTGAATCTATAAGTCTATAGGCAGCAATAACAATGAATCTATAAGCAGTAGTACGATGTCCATGCTATCAATGCAGTATCTATATCCATTTCTATATCAATGCTCAATGTCGATGCACAGAAATCAATCAGTGAAATCAATGAAATCATACGATCTAGTAAATCCAATCAAAGTCGATAAAGCAGGAATCTATAAAACAATACAGTAAACATGCAATTCAATACTATATACTGAACAAGTACAATCTACTGGTCATGTTGCTGTTGTAGAATCCATATTGCTGTTGTAGATAATACATTGGTTCTATGAAAAGAAAGAGTCGTCACTCTATTGCCCGTCGGCCTATGATCTCCTTATGACTCCCATCGTTATATCCATGATCCATGATCTATGATTTAAAGGAAAGCCCGTCGGCCCACCATCCTGTACAGGTATCATCTCCAACCAATGTTCAACCAGGTTATACGTGTTCCAGTATCAATAATCAATCAATAATCAATATTAGAGCAATCATATCAATAATCATATCTATATCGATTCAATCTAACAGTTTCATACAATTCGGGAATCATACGAAAATCGGGCAGCGTAACGGCAGTCGGTCAAATTTACACAAAAATCCTGCAAAAAGACACAGTTTCCAAATCTTTCCAAATTACAATAGAATATCAATAACATCAATACAAGACTGTTATCCTATAGAAATCAAATCAAATCAAGCCCCGATTATTTTCTATTCAATTAAAAGCACGTAGAATTCGATTAAAATCTCGTAGAATCAATTCCGACCGATGAAATCTTCGTAGAATACATTCAAATCGTGTACAATAATCATATCTATAACATACTAAAAGTTGTGCGGTGAAAGTCTTGTCAAATCAAAATCAGGTCAAAAAGTCGACTACGAAAACACAAAACAGATCATATCTCGGTCAAAACACAAAATCTCTGAAAACAGAAACAGGGTTCGGAGTCCTTACCACGAGATCTACACTTTTCCCAACAGCAGCGTCGGACGAAAAGCGCTCCGCGGTCTCCGAAAACCAGCTTCCTCTTCTCTTTCCTTTCTCTTTCTCTCTCTACAAAATATCTGATTTTTATAAAATGATTTTCTCTCTCCTCAAAACGAGCTCATTTCCTTATATCATACTTGGATCGGCCTGGCCGATCGTCTCGATCGGCCTGGACGATCAGACCAATTCTGGTCGTCCTGGCTGATACTCCAGGGCGATGATCAGGACGATTTTAGGAACAGTGCAGATCGTCCTGGACGATCTCAATATCGTCCTGGACGATTCTGTCCAGAATTTGCTCCAGAAATCAGCTGTTTTCAATGCACTGATCGGCCTGGACGATCCAAACTTCGTCCTGGCCGATTCTGGGAGGAAAATCCAAATCAGAGAGGAACAGTAAGGAAACGAGATATTACATATAATGCATATGTTCCATTATGTTAGTTCAACAAATTATTTTAATTATTTTAAACTGCTTTTGAATATGTTATAAAATGTTTGAAATGAAAAGGATATTTGAGAATTTAGATTGGCTTCAATGACTTGTTGAGCTATTAGCTCATTATGGTTTTTACCCATGATTTTCAGGATCTGGTAAAGGGAAAGAGATTGTGGACTAGTGATTCAAGATCTAATCTGAAGTCTTAGGTATTTTGTTATTTTAATTTTTGTACGATCATGACTAATTTATTCTTCAGTTATGTATTTCTGTCTGAAGACATGTACTGTAATGTATATGATTAATTTGATGAATGAAAGGATAATTTTGTGTATGAGTTTTTCAGTAATTGGATGTTTAGCGGCTCTATAATTTTGTATTATGTATATGAATATGGGAATAAAGTCATGAAAATAATTCTAAAATTAGATCCTGGGGTTCACCTGTCACTGCTCAACACGATAGGACCTGTCTTGATCGGGTTGGGTTATGACAACACTACTCAATGATGTTAACCTATATATAAGAAGTTAAGAGAATCCACAAAGTATGTATGAAATATTTGAGATTATATGTTAGAGTACTACTCGATGACGTTAACCTGTATAGAAGAGGTCGATAGAATCCACCAAAGATATATGTCATATCCAAGATTATATATTAGAGCACTGCTCGATGATGTTAATTTTTATGGAAGAGGTCGAGAGAATCCACCAAGAATGTATGACCTATCAGAAGTTTTATATCAGAGCACTGCTCGATGATGTTAACATATATATAAGAGGTTGATAAAATCCACCAAAAATGTATAACCTATATAAGGTTGTATATTTGAAAACTACTCGATGACATTAACTTATATGGAAGAGGTCAAGAGAATCCATCAATTATGTATAACCTATCCTAGGTTATATATCATAGTACTACTCAATGACATTAACTTATATGAAAGATGATGAGAGAATCCACCAAGAATGTGTTACATATTCAAGATAGTATATTAGAACTGCTCGATGAGTATAACCTATATGAAATAAGTCAAGAGAATCCACTAAAGATGTATGACCTATCCGAGTTTGTATGTCATAGCACTACTCGATGATGTTAACTTATGTGAAAGTGGTTAAATCGACTCCCCTATGATCAATTTTGCTTTGATTGGGAGAGGGAAAATGCCATGTGTATCCTAAATTGAATGTGAAGATTTATCTATTTTAAGACTATTATTATCTTTTTATGATCAAGATTAAGACCTTTTCTAAGGAGTAAAAGTTTAGTTATGAATTTTATGAGGCTTAAAATTTATTAAAAGCAACATTGTATTTGTTGAGAGTTTCATTAAATATCATCTTAATTTTTAAAGCCTTGGAGGAATCTTCTTGACCATAGTTAGAATCAAGGTTACGCCCCAGTCCACATCAGATTCCTATGAAATTTATACATTAATTATGCAGTAAAAGTTGATATAAAGAAATTGACATGAATGATCTTTTTAGGTTGGAGCAAAAATTACCCACTAGTTAGGAATCATGTCCTTAAAGACCACACCAAACTATTTCATCCTAGAATATTCAAGATAGAAGAGAAATATAAAATTTAATATCTTAGCTTTGTATGAAGATCCAACACATTAGCTGATAAAAAGGAGCGTGTAGTGTTTATAAGAGACACTAGATTTTTTATGTAGAAACTCCTGAAAAGTGAGAAAATTATGGGGCTTGGCCCCTGTTTGAATGAATCCACTAATATTTACAGTCTATTACAATCAAGGCCCTTCCTTGGGAAGGGCATGGGTTTATATAGAAAATGTACATCATATTATATGGTGGGAATTTGAAGAATTAGTATTAGAATTTTTATTTAGTTGGTAAAACCATAGTCGGTGAGTGAGGGAGGTCGAAAAGATCGTCGTTTGGTGATGGTGGTCAGAAAGATTATTGTCTAGCGAGGGAGGTCAAAATGACTATATTCAGTGAGAGGCAGTGGTTAGAAAGATTATTATTCGGCGAGGAAGGTTGAAAGTGTTGCAACTCGAGCTTCCGAATTTATGATTTTGATTATAATAAATAATATTGATTACCTATTTATTTCTTCTAGTATTTATAGTGCATATTTATTTGTGAGTTGACTAATAATCCAAGTACACCATGCACCATTATTTGAAGATTCAATGCTCAAGATTCGATATAATAGGTTATGTTAAATGAGTCTGTAATTTTTATTTATTTATTTGTAATTTCTTGAGTCAAATCCTATAAAAATGTATGTTAGCTTGGTGACCGTGTACACACATAGAGGGAGCAAAAATGATTTTAAATATTTTAATTTTTCTATATATCATATTATACGATATGGATCGTATTGTATGATCTAGTGTAATAGAAATTAATTAAAATATTTTATTTTCCTAAAAAAATACTTTTAAAATATAACTAATCGTATAGTACGAACACCACATCGTACTGGACGATCTATTTTAATTAGAATGCCTTATATCCATTAAATTAGGCAAAAATTGAATTTAAGAAGTTGTTCTAATCGTAATGTATAAACCTGATCATACTGTACGATGTTTAAAATATTATCTAATTTAATCCTGTGATTAGTCAATCGAATCATCTTAATTTTGATATTTTGATCATACTGTATAAATTGGATCATACAATACGATCAATAAAGATAATTTTGGTTGTCTCATGCTTCATTCTGGATGAACTGTTCGTATAGTACTAACTGGACATTGTATAGTACGAACAAACAAATTGAATTGTTCGTACATTACTAACTGCTAATTGTATAGTACTAATAGGGCAAATTATGTACATCGTATTAGACGATCCTGAGATCATACTGTACGATCTTTGACTACTGAACTCATTTTTTAGGATTTTTTTAAGCCCTCTATTTAAACTTTCTCATAAGACTTTATAAGAGTCTTTGGCAGCCATTGAAGCTTTATTTTTTTTGAGAAAACTTAAAAAGAGAACTTGAAAGGGAGAGAGGAAAAGGTAAAGTTTGAGAGAGGGAGAAGATCCTTAGAGGGGATTACAAGGGAGTGTGGAGGGGATTTCAAAAGATTGCTCCCGCAAGCTTGTACCTTCATACCATCGGATTCAAGATTTGTCTTGAGTAAAATTTTGGGAAGAAGAAGATCTCTTTGGTGTTAAAGGACTGGGCTCCTCTGCTGCACCGGGGAAGGTTGAAGTGATTTTGTAAGGACTTCTCCGCCTAGCTATGGGGGCTAAAGGAGAGTCACTAAAAATCTAGTGCAATACTTAAAGGGTGCTTCCGGAGAGTGGATGTAGGTCAAGATTTGATCGAACCACTATAAATCTAGTGTGTTCTTTCCTTATTATTTTCACACTTTATATCTGCATTTATTTTTGTTGCAATTAACTGTGTGGGTGAAATGATAATTTATCTTTCAATTGTGAATGTAATTCACTTCTGAATTAAGTTATAAAAAGATATTTCTTTTCATTAAAGAAGTTTTTAAATATCCAATTAACCCCCCCCCCCCCCTTTCTTGGCGCATCTTGTACTTTCAGGAAGGATCGTATTCGGCAGTAGACAGTGGTAAAAAAGACTTTTGTCTGGCGATAGAGATTGGAAGGTTAATAGTAGTGATGAAGGTAGGAAGGATCATAATTGGCAGGAGATATGGGTCAGAAAGATCATTGTCTGATGATGAAGATCGGAAGGACTGTAGTAGGCGACAGAGGTCAAAAGGATCATAGTCGGTAAAAGATAGGGGTTGGAAATACCGTTAATAGTGATGGATGTCAGAAGGTTTGTAGTAGGTGATGGAGGTCAAAAAGATCATAATAGATAGGTGATATGGGTCAGAAAGACCACCATCTTGTGATGGAGGTCGAAATGACTATAGTAGGCGATGGAGGCCTAAAGGACCAATATTAGCTTAGCATGAGATATGGGTCAGAAAGATTGTTATCTTGCAACAGAGGTTAGAAGGACCATAGTAATGAAGGTCAGAAGGAATAAAGTTGGCAAGATATAGATTAGAAAGACCGTAGTTATAAGGCGATGGTCCAGAGGAAGTCCGGGCATTATTCGGTGGCCTAATGGAACTTCAACTTTTGTCGATGGTTCGGTGAAAGTTCAGGTCTCAGTTAGTGGTTTGACAGTAGTTTGGCGGAACTCCTGCGTCGGGTGGTGGTCTGGTAAAAATTCGGGTCAGGCGATGGTACTGACGGAAGTCTGGTGTCATGTAGTGGTCCATCGGAAGTTTGATGTACGTCAGGCAGTGGTCCACCGGAAGTGCAGCATCAAGCAGTGGTCTGGCCGAACTCTTGTGTTAGATGGTGGTATAGTAGAACTCTGGCATTAGGTGATGGTCTGATAGAACTCTAGCATTAGGTGGATTTGGCAGAACTCCGAAACCAATGGTGGTCTAGCAAAGTTTGAGCGAAAGTTGAGCAACGGTCGGCAGCTGGGTGGAAGTCCAGTGGTGGTCAGCATTCGGGAGGTGGTCCAATGGTAGTCTGGATGAAGTCCGGCAATGGTCGGCGGCCAGGTGGTGGTTCTACTGAGGTCAGACACAAGTCCGGCGGCGGTAAGCAGCCGGGTGGAAGTTCGGCGGTAGTTTGTGGTCAAGCGGTGGTCTGAGGATGATTGGGCTAAAGTTCGGCGGTGGTCGGTAGCCAGGTGGAAGCCTGACGGCGGTCGGTGGCAGGGCGGTGGTCTGACCATGGTCGAGCTGAAGTCTGAAGGTGGTTATCAGCCGGGAGGTATAGTGCGACGACAGTTGGGCTTAAGATTGGTGGTGATCATTAGCCGAGTGGAAGTCCGACGACGGTCGGCGGTGCTGTAGCTCTTGAGGCTTTGGAGCTCTCTCGAATCTCTAGCCCCAACCCCCTCATTTAGATGGTCGGGATCTATTTATATATTTTCTAAAGTGGCGTGGCCCATAAATAGGAGGAAAATCAAGAGTAAATGAGGAGTGGTTTGGATGGATGACCGATGTTAGATCCCTTGATCATGAACCGTTCACTAGACATTTGAAGGTCTTAATGATGTCAGAATTTGGTGGTCTTGTGCTCGTTGGATTTGTCTCGTTGAGCCGCTCGATTTAATTATAAGCATTTTATATTTGAATATCATTTTTTCATTTAAATAATACTTTCACCCTTCCAAATGTGGTCCATGCCACCGATTTGGACTCATCTTGACTTGGGTTTGACCAATTTTTATGTCGTTAGATTCATCTATTTGAGATGTTTTGTTTGACTATAAGTTTGCTGAAATTGGAATTCAGATGATCCCAAATTGAATTTTGAAAATTTCCAACTTGAATATACCTCGAGATTCGTGCTCGACCAAAGTTATTTTCGATGACGTATCAAGTATAATATAATGTAGTAACTCAACTGCACATACTCCTTAATTTTATCCACTAACCATACAAGTAACCCAAACAAAATTACAAATACGAATATGATGATTAAAAGTATATGCTCAAAGTGACCAAAAATTTTAAATACCGTAATAAATGAAAAACGCTATATATTTGCAAAATTAAAATTATTGCATGTACCATATGAACATTTAAATCTATATCTATTATGTAATAAATAAATAAGACCACCCAATAGGTTTACGTCAAAGCTTAAGCCCTCCACTTATTAAGGATTAACATCTCCTAGAGCCCACTCGATCGGTCTAAACAAAGAACTATCATCTGTAAAATGTAGAATACGCCTTTTACATTGTTCATTTTAGCTCATCCCCCATTGCATCAATCCTTAGAGTAATCTTAGTGAAACCATTATCATTTCCATTTTTGCTATCACAAAATTAAGATGATTAAAAGTATTTAGCAATTATAAGATGATCACACTATTTTATTTTATTTTTTATTAATCAATGAAGAGATATGAGTTCCATAGGTTCATGACTCATTTATTAAAATTTTGTGTCATATCTTCAAAGGGATAAAAATTATAAGACTTAAATTTCTTTTATTTTAAAGTTTTAATTAATGTACTAATTCTATTTAATTTGACGGGAAAAATATTTTAGTTACAATACTTTTTCTCGATTAAATAAAGCAAATGAGACATATTTATTTAGGCTTCGTTTGGGACGGCTTTTTTACTGCTTTCTAAAACGGAATTTCAGTACAAATTTTTTTATTTTTTATTAAAACTCCGTTTTAGAAAGCAATAAAAAAGCAGTCCCAAACGAAGCCTTAATATGAAAAATTAGAAACAAAAAATTGTAATTATACTCTATGAAAAAATATATAATAAGATAAAACAAATAACATCGAACGCAGAAAATAAAAATCACTAGAATTAATATTTATTTAAAATGAAGAGTAACAAAAAAAAAAAAACAAGTGTAATTATAATCTCTATAAATCTATGTACGATAAAATATAATCAATATCCTTTAAAAAAAATAAAAAAAATATAATCAATATCTTCGAAACCGCACCACCCACTCCGCCTCTCTTCTCTATTTTACATTGACAGCGAGAATTCTCTGGAGATAGAGAGAGATATTGGCATTAATGATAGTAAAAAAAAAACAACATAATAATTGTCTTAATCATATCATGCTATCTAAAATGAGTTAGCCACTCCTTCCTTCTTCTCCTCACCACTTGCACCACTCCAAACACTTAAAGGAGTCTGGCAACTTGAAGACCAAATATTTCTTCTTAATCACCAGAGAACTAGCTAGCTAGATCTCCGGCCGGGTTGCAGTGGGCGGCGACAGTGCATGGCGATTGCTGCCGCCATGAGGAATGATGAAGGCAAAGATGTGGACGGCCATGAACATGACCTTGTGATGCCCGGCTTCCGCTTCCACCCAACGGAGGAAGAGCTCATCGAATTCTACCTCCGCCGGAAAGTAGAAGGCAAGCGTTTCAACGTCGAGCTCATCACTTTTCTAGATCTCTACAGATATGATCCATGGGAACTTCCAGGTTAATTAAATCGTTTACTGTATTAACTCTTTCCATGCTTAATTGATCTCGGATCTGAAAAGGGTCACCAATGTTTTCAGCGTTGGCAGCAATTGGTGAGAAGGAGTGGTTTTTCTATGTTCCAAGAGATAGGAAATACAGGAATGGTGATAGGCCAAATCGAGTAACGACTTCTGGGTACTGGAAAGCTACAGGAGCTGATAGGATGATAAGGAACGAGAGCTTCAGATCTATAGGACTTAAGAAGACGCTGGTTTTTTACACGGGGAAAGCTCCCAAAGGAATAAGAACAAGCTGGATTATGAATGAGTACAGGTTGCCGCAGAGCGAAACTGATAGATTTAAGAAGGTAAGATTGAGTTTTACTTTGGATTTCAGATCTCATAGAGATCACAGATATGATAGAAAAGTACTGTATTCGTAGAAAATGATTTTATATTTTTATGATTTATCGTATAGGCTTTCTGGATCCCTTTCTTTTTAATCCCATAGCCTTCTCCTTCTCCAGCCTATCCTTTTTTTTTTTTTCTATTTATTTTTGTATCATGTTGTGTGTTTCTTTTTCTTTTCTATCGAGTTTTTTTTTTTTTTTTTTTTTTTACTTTTCTTTTGCTTTACAGACAATTTTATTATTCAAAATTGAATATAGCAGATCCGTGTCATATTTTCCCAGCTATAACTCTTGCAACAGCTTCATCTGTAAATCAATCTTTCAACCATTTTGCTTTTAGGGTTTCATTTTGTTCATCAGTGGTTCTGTTTATTTATTTTGACATAATTCTTTTCTTTATGATAGTTGTTTTTCCCCTTCTTCATCTGTTTTTATATTTACATCTATTCATGCCCTAAACCTAAACTGGTTAAGTAATTATTTTTCCAAAGATTAAAGTTTCTCATCTTGATATAATTAGGTTTACTTAGTACATCGAAGAGTGAATTCTTAGCTTTATAACATCAAGCACTTCTTACATTTTTTTTTTCTATTTTTATTAAGTTGAAATGATCATGTCTTTCTGCAAGTTTTTGTTTCATCTATTTTGTTTTTGGAGGCTTTCGTTTTTCTTCACATCTTCATGGAGAAAATATTGATTTTTTTTATAATTTTCGCTTAATTTTTTCTTCTTCTTCTTCTTCTTTTTTCCGTGGAACACCCGTTTATTTTTTTATTGTAAACTTGTAAACTTTCTTTCTAAACTCTAAATTTCTTCTTCGACGTATTCCCTCTTCACTTAATTTTCCTCATATATCCAGATTTATCGATCTACTTCTCTTGCTTCAGCCATACAACTAAATTATTTCACTTTTTCTTTTATTCCTACTCATTCCATTGACTCCTCAGCACTCAGTTTTAAAATCAAATATATTCTTGTCTGATTTTATAGAGTTGATCTTTTGTTCAAATTTTTTTTTTTCTAACTAAAAATTCACTCCTATTATTAGTCCTATCATGCTTATGATTTGCAGGCATCTTCCAACTTGATCAATTCTTTTATTATTATTAATTTTTTTATCAATTCAGAGTTATCATTACTGTAAACAAACAAACAATTAATAATCCTTTCAAAACCGACTTTTCAAAAAATCCTTCCTATACCTTAATTTCTATTAAGTTTTATATGAAATTTTCACAATATTAAAGGAGTTTGCAGGCAGAGATCTCATTATGTCGTGTGTACAAAAGGGCTGGAGTAGACGAGAATCGGCGACTCCCTCCATGCAAGACATCTTCGGTAAAGCACTCAACTCAACAACCATCATCAAGCTTCACAATACTTGAAGAAGATGATATCCAAAAGTTTGATAAAGGCCATGTCTTCGTTAGCAACAACGTCAAGCCTCATGAACTCTATCCTATCACAAGTAGCCTCCTAGCAGAAGATCATCCTTCTCTACTCCACTCAAATAACGCAGAAAATTCTTCCAAGTCCTCCAACTCTATTGTTTCTTGTCATCCTATGGCAATGGGGAATGAGGAAGTTGATGAACTCCAAAGATTAGTTGGCTATAATAACCATAGTTTTATGCCGCAAACCAATGAAATCCAGAACCTGCAATCATCACAGTACCAGCTTCTTCATCCTAGCCTCAACACAGTTCATGTCTCCTTATCTACTATTTCCGAGAAGCTATGGGAATGGAATGCTCAAACTGCTCCTGCTGCTGCTAAAAATCATTACATTAATAACATCAAGTGACTGACTTGATATATCATGCTACAAGCCTCAATATACACTATGATACATTACCTGTTATAATGTTGTTGGGTGCGCAAACTAACGTTAATATATAAGAGCTAGATTTGTAGTTGAATAGGTAAGTTGATGTGCATATATAAATAGGTACTAGCTATTTAAATATTAAAACATTTGGTTTTTATATTTCCATGTTTGGTTTCTACAATATAATTGCATGATTCTCTGAAGGGTCTTTGCATTGACTTCACTGACATGAAATAATGATGCAATGATTTGGTCAGAAGACTTGCAGAAATGGTTGCAGTTGAACTGTTGAGTTGTCTGTACTTCCTACTGTTGCGTGGAATACAAACTTAACAGGTAGATTTATCTGTCTTTTTTGGTCTTCCTCTTCTTCAATCTAACTATTTCCTTTTTTTACTTTTCTGCCTTAGCCTTTCTTTTTTTTTTTTGTTGGCTAAGCACTTTTTTGTTAACATTTTGTAATCGCTTTCTTTTATAGGATGGGCTTTGCCCTTAATTTTACCCAAAAAAAAAAAAAAAAAAAACAGGTAGATTTTATTTATTTATTTTCTTCTGAAGAAGCTTATTTTGTAGTTTGTTTTATTAAAAGAAATATTGTAGTGGGAAAAAAATTAAATGAGATGCACATTGATAAAATTTAATCACGAATGCACTAATTATAAGATAATATATTAAATTA
The DNA here is from genome assembly GCA_016618105.1 of Dendrobium huoshanense. Lineage (NCBI taxonomy): Eukaryota > Viridiplantae > Streptophyta > Magnoliopsida > Asparagales > Orchidaceae > Dendrobium > Dendrobium huoshanense. Next base: position 26,918,327 of record CM028358.1, on the reverse strand, counting down.
AAATATATTCTAATAAAAAATACAGGAGAAAAATTACTTTGATATATATATAAATTTTCTTCAAAATGCTACTATTCACAATATCTACTTCACAGTATCATTTTATTTTGAGATAATTTGGTATTTAACACCTTAATTAGCTCCATTTTGTATCCTAGTGCTTGAATCTTTCACTAACCCCCCTTTTCTAAAGACATTATAGGTCCAGATCTAAGTCTATTTTGTCCTGGTATCATTGTTTAGGCATGTTTATCTACTATAATGTGTCTTTTTCTGTAAGATCTAAGGCATTCCCTTAACTAAGTGTATCCATGGTTTCATCTTCTTATTATTTAAACTGGATACAATATGGTAATTTAATTTCGCTATCCCTCCTTTTCTAAAGATAATATAGACCAAGATCTAAGTTTATTTTATATTTAGTACTAAAATGCATTGCTTTTGCATATAAGATAAATGTGATGTAGGTTACAGATAAAATATCTCGTTGTGTCTGTGTCTTTGTGTGTATATATAAAAAAAAATTACTTCAAAATTCTACTGTTCACAATATCTACTTCACAGGATTTTGGCACATCTGAAAAAACTGACTGGAATGAAGATCTTTTTTGTCATCAAGGACTCTCTCGAATTACGAATGGCAAGTGCAATCATAGGGTCATTTTGTTTTGCGATAATTTGGTTTTATTAAACTACTTCCAAAATATTTTTTTCATAATCAGATGATAAAGTTAATTAAGCAAGCACATAAACATGAATAAACACCTTTGTCAAATGAGACCTTTCACTATACATTGAGGATCTAAACACTGCAAGGCTCCCATACCAGGATGCCTCGTTCATCATCCCAATCAAGCCATTATCTCCTGGCATTCCTAGTGCTTCAATCTTTTTGTCCTTTCCTTCCCAGTTAATCTTCTTTTGCTAATCCTCCTCTTCTAAAAAAATATTATAGGCTCCGATCTAATTTTATTCTTCCTAATATCATTTTTTAGGCATGTCTATCTACTTTGATGTGGTTTGTTTTTGTAAGATCTTGGTCATTCTCTTAATGATGTGTATCCGTAGTTTCATCTTCTTATTCTTTATACTAGCTGCAATCTGGTCATTTTCTTTCGATAAACCTCCTTTTTTAAAGACTTTATTGGCCCGGATATTAGTCTATCATTATTTAGGCATCTCTATCTACTATGATGTGCCTTTTTTCTATATAAGATCTTGGCCATTCCCTTAATGAGGTGTATCCATGTTTTTATCGTCTTGTTCTTTAAACTGGCTGACATCTATCATTTTCTTAGCTAATGGTCAAGCCTCACTTTATGCTTATTATCTAACTTCCTTTTACAAACCTCCTTATACAATACCTACTGGATATTGCCTCCTATTAGTGTCTGCAATCTTTTCTCATTACCTTAATATTTTTTTAGGGAGGGGGTTTAGTGGCTTGTGGACAAAATTAACGATTGATTGTACAACAAATTTGATATTTAATATTTGTTTAGACAACCTGCATAATTAGTTTTAATTACCTCAATGAATAAAAAAAATATTGGATTGTCGATTTGAGGAAAGAAATAATTTATTTTCATATTTAAACTTGGCATAGAGAATGTAAAGATTACCCTAAAGGTTAAATTTCACATTTACCTATCATTTTAAATACGAGATTAACACAGGATTAATTTTAGTCGACATCCAAAAGATTTTCCTTCTAACTTAGTGAATTAAGACATGATTTATTTTACACTGAGATCCTAGGTTTCTATAGAGTCAAGTCCCTACAGTCAATTACATCTCTGAAGAGAAAACTTTTAATTAAAGTGAAGATTAGACTCATTTTTATTTTAAAATATACGAATGTTGTCTCATATATTTTGAAGATATCAATCATTCCTTCAAAAAATACTTTTAAATTTTATAGAAAATAAATTTGAATTATAAAATAAAGAAACTGAGGTGTGAATATACCTCTGGGCTTATGGTTGCTTAGATGCTTGCTTAGAGTGAGATGTCAGCTAAAAACCTTAACCATCCAAGATGTAGTGCATGAGAAAATCATCTGATCTATCATAAGAGATCAAAAAATTAGATCAGACTCTAAATCAATTACTCAAGATGAGTAATTTTAACTTAAAAGTTCAAATGACACTAACGAGACAACTCGCTAAAAAAACTAAATTTTATCTTATTTAGATTTACCTAACTAAATTTTTTAACTACAAAAGTTTCTTAGAAATTTATAATGCATTCTTTAAAGAGCATATGTGCACCAACAGAAATTAAAATTCATGACATCCAAATTGCATACAATAAATAAACATACATACAGTAGTGCTCTCCAAATAAAACATCAAGCAAGCAATTCACACCACATATTGGCCTAACCTAGGATATAGTTGGTTATCCTAGTGAAACACCAAAGTGTGTGAAGGAGATTGTGTCACTTTTATATGATATATAAAAAATTATTGTTTAAGTTGCATCAATTTAAAATGTTTGTTCATTAAGGACAAAAAGGAATTTTAGTTAAAGTTTATCTTATATGAAATAGAATTTGACTATTTAAGTTTTAATGATTGAAGTTAGTTATTTAATTTTAAAGAATTTGTAGATTAATAAGCCTAAATGTTACTTTTATCCCGGATAATTTGTTTGATATGGTTGATAGTTGGTTCAATCATACTAAAGGTCATATTACCAATCTGATGCCTATTCTGATATTATGGTATATTTGGAAAGCACGTAATGAGGCTAAACATAATAATATTAAAATGGTTGACACTAACATTATTAACAATGTGATTTATAAAATTAAGAACTTGTTTTCCTGCAATGTTATTAATTATAAAGCTTTTCATAATTGCGATATTGTGGCTGGTAAGTTGGGTATCCAGCTGGATACTGGCAGTGATGGCTATGTGGAAACGATGGTTTACTGGGTCAAACCCATACACCCTTTTGTTAAATTGAATACTGATGGTTCTGTGGGTTTAATTTATGCTGGAGCGGGTGGTCTAATTCGTGATTTCCAGGGTGAAATTATCTCTGGCTTTGCTGCTCCTGTTAATCGGTTGGATGTTTTATGGGCTGAGCTTAATGCTTTATATTTGGGGGTCCAGCTGTGTTCTAAAAAGGGTTACCTTGATGTGTGGATTGATCGAGTTGGACTCTAAGTTAATTGTCACGAGTATTTTAGAGAACTTCATTGGCAATGCGAAGAATTTTTACATTTTTAGGAAGATTAGAGATATTCTTCTCACTTTAAACTTTAGGATTTCACATATTTATCGTGAAGGGAACATGTGTGCGGATTGGTTGGCGAAAAAGGGGGCTAATCTGGTTGAGTATGAAGAAATTGATATTGTTAATCTTGATATCTCCTTTAAAGGTATGCTTTGTCTTGATAAATTAGCTTTGCCCAATGTTAGAATTGGGTGAGTGCTCTGCTTTTTTCTGTGTGGGTTGTGTTGTTGGCTGCTGGTTTTTCATTTCAGTTATTCTGATGCATTGTTCTGCTTGTCCTATTTTTGTGATGGGTTCTGTAGAGGTTATTTTATATAATTTGAAGTGCTGGAGGTGTTGCTGGTCTGGTTTTCAGGGGACCTGGTGGTTTTTGGTTCTTTTGCCGTGGCAGCTTGGTAGGGGGATTATCTGGGATTGTTTTTTCTTTTTTTCTCTGGCTGCGACTGTTTATTTAGTTGATTGGATGTGTAATTTTGGTAAAGCTCTTGATGCTCTGATTGGGATGGAAGGTTTTCTTTGGCTTCCGGTTAAAGAGAGTAGGGTGTTTGGGAGGAGATGTTTGCTGTATTATTTAACTGTTTTGTTCATTTCCGTCATACTGATACTATTATTGAAGATCTCTTGTAGGTATAAGATGGGAAGAATTTACGAGTGGGATAAGGTATGGTTTCTGTTTTTGGTGCTTTTTTGGTGCTATTTTTTGTCTATTTTTGCAGGAGAGCTGAGCTGCTTGACTTTAAGACTATTTGGCGCCTCCTTTTTTTGGGTGCTGTTGCCTCACAGCCCGCATTTAGATTTGAATTATTTTTGTAACAGTAGAAAGAGGATCCTCCGGCTCATAGGTATTTTGGTTTTCTTTTATTTTGTAGCTCGTTGGAGCAGTAGAGGGCTGGAGGAATCTCCTAAGGACTATGTAACTGATTTTTATATCAACACGTAGGCCCCGTTGTGGGTTTCAATTAAAAAAAAAAAAAAAAAAAAAAGCCTAAGTGTAAGGGCTACTAAACTACAGATCCTTAGGCTTAGAATTGAAATACAATCATCCCCCATATAGGATAGATGGCCGCAAAAGATTTAAGATTTATTAATGACTTATTAAGAAAATAAAAGGGATCTTTCAAATCAATACACATGCCCTCCAAGTAAATCAAACATAATGTATATGATAAATGTATTATTAAGGTTTGATTGAAAGTTATTAAAACTTATACAACCATGGCTTCCATAGGTGGAAGCTAACATGATACATGAACTCTTAATTGGTTATTAAAATTTATTAAAATCCCTTAATGAAAAATGTGTTTGCCCTCCTAAAAGGAATCATACACCACATAAAGAGATTATTTAGTCATTTATGATGTATTAAAGGACTTGGAAATTAATGATAAAATTCCCTTCAATGGAGGCAAGCATTAAGCTTGAAAGGTGTTTAGTATTTAATATATATTAATTATCAAATTTGTTTAATTAAAAATATTTTTTAATAAAATAAATTATCAAATTATATTTTATTTTTATGTTTTATATTTTTGTTAAATTTTTAAAATTTTTATTGATTTTTTTTTAAAATTTTGATGAATTATTGAATTTTAATCTATTATGAATTAATTATTAATGAATTATAATTAAATTTGAATAAAAAATTTTATTTAAATTAAATTATTAATCTCTAATTTTTTATTTGAATTTATTATGTATATTTGATTTCTATTTATTATATTTGTTTAATTTTATTTGAAATTAAGTCTTTAATGAATTATTTGAAGGATTTCATTATTGTTAACATATGACGGGTTATTTAGTTTTGATATCAAATCAACAAAAAACTTTATGAAAATGATAACATAGGTTAAGGATGACCAATGTATCAATCTTTGAATGTCTGAAATTAATTTGACTTATAAGCTAAGTATGATGCATCAAATGATTTTAATGCATAGATTAAGATGGAATATTATTAAAACAAGAGTGGGGAGACGTTTCCAAGGTCATTTATAGATTGTATATAATCTATTTGAGAACCTAGATAAATATTTATGGTTTCAATTTATCCTTCATACAAACAGTCTCTAAGGATGCTTGAGGGTTTTTCTCCTTGTTTGGAGTTCCTTAATAAACTTCATGAATACTTCAAATTTCAAGAAGGCCTTGATAGGAAGTTTGACTAATTGGGATTGATGGAGGGTGTTGTATTCCTTTGTCAACCTTACTGTCGATGAGCTCCAAATATTATAGAAGGATCAGGGAAATGCTCAGGGACTTCTATGGTGTGGAAAAACAAAATTAGAGTTACATAGGATAATAACTATGGAGAGTGTGAAACCTCAATGATCATCTCAAGTGCTTTCTCTAATTCAATCCATTGAAGGGAATTTGGATGGTTGGGATTCATCAAGTGAAATACCTAGATGTTGGACAAGTGTCCCAAGCTATTGGGAGCAAGGGGAACGAGCTGGCTCAGTAGAAAATGTCCTTGTGTTATTCTCACATGGGGGAGAACCTAGGCTGGTTAGGTTATACCAAAAGCTGGGATAGGTCATATTAATTTCCAGGAAGCTTTTGGAGTTAATTTAAATGGGATGGATGGGCTGGTATAGAGGGAAATGCATAGGATAGAATTTTGGCCATTCAAGCCTTGAGTTGACTATTTGACCACTCAACTAGTCCAATCTTGTTGAGGTGGAGTTTAAGGAGTAGGTGTTGCTAGAATCATTATCCAAGGTCTTGAGGTAGTGAGCTTGATGTTTAAGCAAGTGAGTCAATATATGGTAGAATTTAACCTCGCATGATGGTTTGACCAAGTCTAACAAACCACAGTTTGACTTATGCAAAGTTTGGAGGGGTTTAAACCCTATAAGGGAGTAATTATTAGAGGCTAGTATGTTTCTTTTGATTAAATTCATTGAAATAACCTAAATGGACTTGGTCTGACCAAGCACGTGTTTAGTTGACCAAGTCAACTATTGAATGGGTCAGGGTGACAATTTAGGCCTAATCCACTAGGAATGATAATCATAGAATTTTGATGAAGATAAGGATTCATCTAGGACTCAATTGAGTGTAGGTGGTGTATATAATCAATTGGGCTAACTTGAGCTATCCCAATTATGTCTGATAAGTCAATGATGATTTAAAGGTCTAATAATGAATGATTTACTATGAGAGGCTCAGCTCCTAGTGAAGTGATTTGGGTCATGACATCGATCAAGGGGTCAATATAGTGAGCTAGCTAGTGCACTAATCTACCCGATTATAGTGTAAGGTTATAATTATCAAGGTGAATATAGTATTACACATGTTGATTATATAATTGATGATTGATCAATCTCACTAGCTATTCAAGGATGATTGAAGATTGATTGAGTATATGTTCATTTCGTGCTTTATGATGATTGAATGTATATAAGTTAGATTATTGCATGCTGATTGATGTGAGTTAAAGTGTTATAAATCTAGTGACTATGGATTATAGTTATCCTGGGTAGATGTAGATCAATTAACCTCAGCTAAACATGAGGTCAACAAATAGACTTCCAAAAGGTGTAGTGAACTCGAAGAGTAAATCACACATATTGGCATTGATGAAATCGACCAATAAAATTTAGATGGTTGTGTAAATGATCAGTCCCCATGTAGGAAATGATCCTAGGTAGGGAGATTGAAATTTAAGCTGGAATGAGTTGACAGGGGTGGATTTATGAAAAGATGTGTCTCATTCACTTGGCCATCTCAAAATAGGAAACAAAAAAGATTTCAAAGGATTTAGTATCATGCTTGACCAAATCAAAATAATAAGGCACAAAAATTTAAGAATCATACATTTACTTAATCATATAGAAACTGGGAATATGAAAGATTTTAATGATGGGTCCAACATTCACTTGACCATATAAAAATTATGAATGTGGAAGATAACTCAATATTCACTTGATCATATCAAAATGGTGAATACAAGAGATAAAAATGAGCTTGAAATCACTTGACCATATCAAAACAGTGAAAAGGAGAATTTAAAGATTTCCTTAATGTTCACTTGACCATATTGAAATAGTAAACATGGAGATATTATTTATTTATTTGACCATATCAAAATAATGAATAAAGAAATTTGAAAGGTTTACTGTGTTCTTGACCATATTGAAATGGAAAAACACCAAAATTTAAGAATCCAACTTTCATTTGACTATATCAAAATGGTGAATGAGAAAGATTTATATACACACTTAACCATATCAAAATAATTAGTAGGAGAAATTCTATTTTCATTTGACCATATCAAAATAATTTACTAAGAAATATCAAAGGGTTTAGTGTCTGCATGACAATATCAAAATGACAGAACACTAAGATTTAAGAATCCAATATTTGCTTGACCATATCAAAATGACCAATATGAAAGATTTAAAAGTAGTTCTTACAATTTCTTGACCAAATAAAATAGGAGAATTTAAAAGTGGATCCAACTTTCACTTGACTATATCAAAATGGTGAATGCATGTGGAGAATAATATAATACTCACTTAGCCATATCAAAATGATGAGTAAAGAGAGATAAATTGGGAATCCTACAATCTCTTGCCCATATCGAAATAGTGAAAGAGGAGAATTAAATGATGAATTTGAAATTCACTTGACCATGTAGAAATGGTGAATATGGATAGTTTTGATGGTAGGAATTGTAATGAAAGGATGATGATTTTGAAGTCCATAAAATACAATAGGAAGTTCAGGACCCAATTTAAATTATAGCACCACATTGTTGATAATTTAAACTTCAAATTTTATTTTATTGAAAAATTCTTTCTGATACATATACTATCATGATACTTCTTGAGTTATCACCCATTGATGGGTAACATAGGTGAATCCCGTTATAATCTATTAGCTGATAAGAACCTCCTTGGTAAACTTTTTTCACTCCGAATGATCATTCCCATATTGGCTCACATTTATGACTTATCTTTTGATGAGCTAGAATGGGTCTTTGTAGAACTAATACCAAATCACCTACTCAAAAAGTTCTCAGGTAAACCAACTTGTCATAATTATAAATCATTTTATTATTATACAACTCAATATTTTGCTATGCTTGTAGACGCTTCTCTTTCAAACCTCTGAGCTCTTTTAGTTAGAGTTTAACATTTTAATCTAAAGTTATCTTATAATTAATTTACTACAACTATAATCAAAGGTAGATGTATATTCAAAGGAATAATAGTTTTTGCATAAAAGATAAAGGCATATTATGTAGATTGAGTTGGAGTTCGATCTAAATGTGGTCTGGTATGCCCACAAAGCTTCAACAAACTTCTTGTATCATTAGCACTTATTATTGTCTAAAGTTTTCTTTAATATCTAAATTAGAGTTTTATTGAAATCCTCTGCCAATCCATTTTCCTGAGGGTAATATATAGTAGAGTATCTCCAATTGATATTGTGACATCTAGTAAAATTATTTAACTTAGTGCTTCTAAATGATGGACCATTATTTGAGATAATTTGGTGAGGAACAATAAATTTGTATATTACATTTTCTTTGAAGAATTTTATAATGTGATGAGCTTTGACTTCTCTCAATAGAAATGCTTCTGCCTACTTTTTTTTTTGTTGAAGATTACAAATTGCATTGATAGGAAACTATTCCAAACTACTAAAGCAAAGGACAATTATCACATTCCTTCTTTAACAAACTAAACAAAGAAGAAGTAATGTTAGAAGTAGTAAAGCTATCCCATATAAAAGAACTACAAAAAGCATAAGCAGTGCTTAAAATCACCACTTTATTATCCCTAGAAGTATAATGAAAAATAACAGTTTTGAAATTTTTTAAAAATAATTAATTCTTCAACCAAAAATAATCATACTACCACACTGATTTCTTCATAGATTCTTGAATCTTTTTTATGATGTTTATGTTTTACGTCCCCTTCAATGATACCTCCTTTACATTAGAACATCCATTTTTGAATATGCTCTCTAATCATAAGAACAACCTCCATCTCCAATTAGGATATGTCCTAATGATTTTTTTGTTTGCCAAATGCAAGAATAAATCTCCCTTTATGATCTCTAATTACTCCTCAATTACCAAACCATGTTTGATTTCATAATCAAAGCATAAATGTTGATTTTAACCTAGTCTTGTGGTGGGTGCTGCCAAATTTTGCAATACTCTGAAGGGAGGTTAACATCTAAGTCCTTCAGAATTAGATTTTAGTTATTATGTAAAGCTTTAGTTAAGACATTTATAATAGTTAAATATATAGGAGGTTCAATATTTCCATGATTTACTTCATTTCGGCTTTTCAAGGAAAAATATATTGTTATATAGTATTATCTGACTAAATTCATATTATACTTATCATTCTCTTTAACTCCATGATATAATAAAAAAATGATAGAAAAACTAGGATATTACATCCTTAATTTTTAAGCTTAACAAGAATCTCAATCAAATGTTTACTTTGAACATAAATATGAAGATTATTTTCAACTTAAGGATGCCCTCTAGCACAATAATTGCATTAGATAATATTTCTATGAGTAGAAAATCTTTAGTAGGAAGAGCATTCTTACTCATTCTCCACCAAAACATCTTAACCTTCTATTTGAGCTTAAAGTTACCATTCCAATTTGTAATAGTAGCCTCTGCATCTAATTATTCGACTAGCCTAGAAGCTTCATATGTCATTGATGCAATTGATCTTCCAGAATGCTGAGATAGCAATTCAATTTTATCTTCATTCAGTTCCAGATGTATGGGAACCAACAATATCAAGGAAATAAAATCTATATGAAAAAACTTCTGCAATTCCTTGATGCTCTATTATCCATCCGTAGAAATAATCTGTTGTAGCTTTTTATTATACAAAACTCCAATATCAGCAAGCATTGGCCAACTCTTCTAGCTTTTATCCAAAACTCATATATCATTGATAATATGAACCTTATTTCCTTTAGACAATTTCCATCTAATTATAGGCTTCAAGTATTTGGCTCCATTAACCAAAATTTGCCAAGTTGTAGAGGATCCCCTTTTAATTTCTGCATTCCACACATAACTTTCATTTTTAGCTTTAAGATTACGATTTAATAAGGAAGAATGATTCTAAAAAATTATCCATGTCAATCTAGCTCTTCAAGGCCCACTCTTTTTACTGGAAGAATGAAGGTTTAATCCACCACAATATTTTGGTTAACAAAGTTTATTCCATGCAACATAATGTAACCCTTATCTAATCATTTAGCAATCCCTTAGGTATCAGCGAATGAGTTGACAAAAAAATTGGAAGTGATAATAATGAGGATTTGATGAGGACTCTTCCATACAAAGAGATGAATTTGTTTCCCCATGCATTTAGTCTTTCCAATGCATGATCCATAATGACTTGAAAATAAAAAATAAACAATCTTCTTAAAACTATTTTGACACCCAAATAATGCAATTTTTTGACATTTTTTAAGCCAAACTTTTTGGAATTTTTTTCTTTGTTCTAATATCAATAGATTTTCCAAAAATTATCAGAGAATTGTTGTTGTTAATTTTCTAACCATTCCAAGCACAAAAATTTGTAAAATTGTTTTTCATTAAAATAGGAACTTTGGAAGAAGCATTTGAGAACAACTATATATCATCTCCATATAGTAAATGAGATATTTTTCAGCTTGAGGAACAATTTTAATACCCACATCCAAACCTCTTTGATGGATTGCATTTGAAGTAGTTGAGAACACAAGATGAATAAGTATGGAGAAAATGGGCAACCTTGCCTAAAATAAATGTTTGCTTCAATCCAATTGGAATTCCTTCCATTAATAAGAATATAATATCTAATATTTCTAACACAGTCCATAACAAGATTTAAAAACTTACCAGGAAATGCAAACCAACTTAATTTTTTTAGTAATATAGGTCAAGCCATGCTATCATAAGTTTGTTCCTTATCAATCTTTAATTCCATTAAGCCTTTCTTAAATTTAAAAAATCTAAACTTGTTAAAAATTTCTTTAGCCAAGAGACAATGATCTGACATAGATCTACTAGGAATAAAGGCTATTTGTTCTTCATAAATAATCTTGGGAAGACAACATTTCAATATGTTTAGAATTATTCTCGTAGCTAACTTGTAAATAGTTTGACATAAACTAATTAGTCTAAAATGAGAAGGTTCCAAAGGATTTTTAGCTTTAGCTATTAACAAAATTAATGTATCTTTCCAATCAGCATACATGTTACCAAATTTAAAAGAGCTACCAATAGCATTCCAAGTATATTCTTTTATAATATCCCAATAAAATGTAAGAAAAAATAATGTTATACCATCAATCTCGAGAGACTTGTTATTACCCAATTGTTGCATAGCTTCAGCGAACTCATCTCTAGTAAAATTTGAATTTAACATATCACAATCCGATTTATCAATCTGCTATTCATTGTGAACAGATGGACAATCATCCAGTTTGCAATACCTTTTTCTTCATTTTTGCTTGAAAAAAATTGAGAAAAATTGTTTCAATCCCTTCTTGATCTTCAATCTAATCTCTATTTCCATCTTTAACTTGCTTTATCCAATTATAATTTCTTCTTGCTAAAGCATAATCATGAAAAGTTTTTGAAATTTAATCTCCTTCCTCCATCCATCTTGCCTTAGCTCTTTGGCTCCACAGAGTAGGTAATTGGGCAAACGTCACATTAGGTTCTTGAACTTTGCTTCAGAGTATCTGCATATTTTCTAGACTTAGGCCACCATTAATGTTCTCCTCAATTTTCAAATTCAAATATCAGTTTTCAGACTATATTTGATAGTATTCAAGTCTCTTAAGTTATTCTTTTTCAAACAATAAAGGGCTTTCAAGAATCTCTCTTCTTTCTTTATAGAATTTCAGCATTGCTGCCAAAATCATTTTTCTCCCAAGATTTAAGAACAATGTTCCATGTTGCAGGATAAGATTTCCAAGAGTCTTCAAATCTGATAAACTTGTGTAGAGGAGGAGTACCGTCCTCAATCTTGAAAACTATTGGATTATTTCCAGATGCAATTCTTGCAATGTTTTTTACCATGGTGAAAGGCGCCATCTCTAAAGCTACTGAATTTAGAAGGCACCTATTCAATCTTTCAAGAATTCTTAATGATCCGTCCTTATTATTTGACCATTTATATCTTGGTCCAATAATACCTACATCATGAAAATCATTATTAGACATAAATGATTTCATCTCTTAAGGGCCTTGAGAAAAAATGAATCGCTTGCTCCCTCTCTTATCTTCTTTAGATGTGAAACAATTAAAATCCCACCCATAATAAAAAGAATTTTATTGAAAGAAAACTTTTCAAGAGCATCCCATAACCTTCTTCTAATATGCAAATCCTTATTCCGATAAATGGTAGCATTATTCCATCTACCTTTATTAGACATCAAAGATTATTTTCTTTTATTTTTCCATAAAACAAGAATACCATCAGAGGTATTTTTAGCAGGATGATGGAAAGAATCCCACTCACCAATAATTCTATTCACCTCCCTCCTATCAATACTGGATAACTTGGTTTCAACTAAACCAATAAAAAAACATTATTATTTCTAACAATCTCTTTAAGATAAAGATAAGCTACTTTTTTAGGAGCAATTATTACGTCAGGTCACCTAACGCGTCCAGAGACCAATAATCACACGCCATGTCACCTGAAACTCGGTATTGAGCACTCGGTATTGCTTGGTATACGTCCGAATTTCCGGTTTTTTGTCCGGATGTAATAATTACTCCTTTTTTAGCTCCTCTATAATTCCAAAAAATAAAACATGTTATTAAACAAAAGAAGATTTTCCACCACCAGCATGGTTCCCACACACATCACCTTTCCTTTTTCTAGGAATATTTTCAATCAGACCTAAGGATTTTAGTTCTTTCATATTTTTTACAGCTTAAAGATCTTTCATCCTCTTGCAAATTTCAATATACTTGAAGAATTTTTACTTATCTTAATATCAGAATTTTGCATGATAGAAATAATTGCATTGTTCATCCTTTTTTCACCCGTTTGTTAAGCAATTTGTTTGGTAGTTGTATGATGTTGATTCAACAATTGAGACTTGTTCTCATCAGATTCTGGATCAACAACAACTTCATAAGAAATATAAGCTTTTGCATCTGGTATATCTACAGCAGCTTGAAGTTCATTTACAACTCCATATTTTAATTCATCAACATCTTCATTATCATAATTAATATATGCTCAATCTTCCTACACCAATTCTTGAGCATAATGGGATAAAAGATTGAATTTATTACCTTCTAACAAAGCTAATGAATATTAAAAAATTTACTTATCGGCATTTTAATCAGAACTTAATGAAATTTGCTCAACATGAATACTATTTGTTTTCCCGAACCTTCCAATTGCACCAAATGAGTTTGATTTTGAACACATTTAGGAATGTTAAACTCTATGTTAATCAATAACAAAGATGTCTCTTTCCCAACCGAGACTTCTTCCTTTCGATCCATAGAGTTATCTCTGACATTCAAATAATTTCCCTCCAGGGTATCATCATTAATAACATGCTTAGCAATATGTGGATCAATGTTGTTAACATATTTATTTATAACAATATTTTTTTTTGTGTTTTATCATTCAACATAGTTCTTCTTCTAGTTCTTCTAAAATTCAAATGAATCGATGGACCTTATTCAAACTCATGATTTTGTGTAGAACTAGAATTCTAAAAACACATCGTTGAAATTCCTTTATTTGGATTAGAAATAAAATTGATATCCTTATTTTTCTGAAATACATTACTTTAGGACACATATCAACAATATGTCTAATCTTCCCACAATGAAGCAAAAGATGATATTTTTTCATACTCAATTTTCTGGAAAAATTTTCCACTTATCCCTTCAATCCAAATTCCTTGTGGTAGCATGAAATCTAAATTAATTTTAATGCACACTCTTGCAAACTCTCCCCATTTAAACATGCTATCATCAAGTAACATATGAATTCCTATTTTTTGAAGCCATTTTTGTAATGTTTAACTCATCCCAACATTGCAAAGGTAAATGTGGTAATCTAATCCAAGTAGGTGATGATAACCCTTTCAAAGATAATGGGGACAAATGTGGCACCCATCTATCAATACCTATTATATGACCACCCACATACCATGGGCCACCACTTAAAACTCCGTCAATAGCTTCCTCAGAGTGAAAGGAACAAATAATCCAATCTAAACCCAATGAGGTTAAATGAAATTCACCAAATTTAGTCCATTGACATTTAAGTTCAACACTACAAATCGGGAATGGAATGTTTTTCCCCAGAACTTTCACCACCATAGACTTACTTAATAATTGAACATTTGTAAACTCTTTCTTAGCATTTAATTTTACTACATTAATGTCATCAGAATCAATGTTATCCATATCAATATGATTAACTTTAATATGATGAAATTTTCCCCAAGCATTAGTTGTAGGCTTAGGTGCATTGAGAAAATCATCTGAATCATTCAAAACCTTATTAGTAGAAGAGTAAATGTTAATAGTATTTTTATCAACATGAACCAACTTAGAGATATCATCCAATTTTCCATCTCCAGAATTCACTGGATTAATGAATTTGTTCACTTTCAAATTAAAGCCAGAAGAACAAGAAGCCTCAAAATCATTTGATTTCAGAACCAATCCAGTTATACTTCATTTTAGGTTATTGATGATCTTCAATATTGGGGACACATTTAAAGACCTTCTGATCTTGAGAAAAAAGAATATTTTTCCCTTACCTTCAACAGGAACATTTTGACGAATATTTGAAATGTCTTCTTCTTTGATAACAAATGTCTTCTCTTTGTACAGATTTTGATGAGATCTACAATTGATGGAAGGAATTTGAATTTTAGATTAAAGATTTTGATTAACTTTAAACCAATTCTTTGATGATACCAGAGGTTTTGTGGTCCGGTCATTGGAAAGTGATGTCCAGTGAACCATTAAATTAATTCGGGCAAGAGAAATTTAATTAATAAAATACATTAATTAATCAAAAAGATACTAATTAAACAATTGATTTCTTATCTAAATAACTAATAAATTAATAAAACAAATAAAAATCTAATTGAAAAGTTATTGGATTTAAAATACATTACGAACACTAGTGAAGAACAAGTAAATTTGAAAACTCAAAAAATAAAAATTTCTCTCTCTATAAAATGACTCTCTCTCTCTCTCTCTCTCTCTCTCTCTCTCTCTCTCTCTCTCTCTCTCTCTCTCTCTCTCTCTCTCTCTCTCTCTCAAAAATGGCTTTATCTCTAACTTACATAAGTAATCCATAATTGTTAATATAAACTTATCACCTCTTGAGGATGGAGGTATCTATTGAACCGATCATATATGTACCCCAACTTTTAAAAGGCCATGAAGCAATGGTTGGTGTAGGGCATTTTGTGGCTAATGGAACACTACACTGTGCAACTAACATTGATGATAATGATGTGCAACATTCATAAGTCCTCCTTTAATTCCATTAAGGATCTTAGAACTATCAAATCATTGGAAATCATTCACATTGATCATTTTGGACTAGTTAGCACTATAAGTCTAAAAGGTAAAGTTATTGGATTTATTATAGTTGATGATTTTTTAAGATTCGCTTGAGTCAAGTTTTTATTTCATAAGAGTGAACCATTTGAGAAATTTAGAAGTTTTTCTACTTAGATTCAGAGGCAATTATGGTGTGAGATTTTATCAATTCAAAGTGATCATGAAGGAGAATTTGAAAATAAAATTTTTGAAGATTTTTATAGAGAGAAAGGAATTAATTATAATTTTTTAGCACCTAAGACCCCTCAGCAAAATGGGATAGTCGAAAGACAGAATATAACATTAATAGAAGCCGCTAGAGAAATTTTGACAGAATACTCACTTCTAAAATATTTTGGGCTGAAGCGGTTAGTACAGCTTGTTATGTTTTGAATAGGGTGAGCATTAAGATCCAAGTTGAACAAAACATCATATGAACTTCTTAAGGGTAGAACATCTAATCTTTCACATTTGCATTTTTTTTGGATGTAAGGTGTTCATTCACAATAATGGTAAAACTCTTTTAGGAAAATTTGATCCTAAATCCGATGAAAGAATTTTTCTTCAATATTCTAGTGATGGAAAATTCTATAGAGTTTTTAATAAGAGAACTTTGGTAGTTGAGGAGACCACACATGTTATTTTTGATGAATTTGGAATTTCAAAAGAGCCAAGGTTGGAAGAATATCATATTGAAAATATCTCCCAAAGAATTGAAAAGGCAAATTTGGAAGAAAATGTTAGAAAAGAAAATCTTTTGCCTAGAGAATGGAATTTTTTTAAGAACTACCCTAAAGAATTAATTTTATGTGAACTTAGTGAAGGTGTTAGGATTAGACATGAATGCAGCAAAGAAGTGAACTATTCTGCCTTTATTGTAATGATTGAACCCACTAATATAAATTAAGCACTTTCGGATGAATTTTTGATTTTGTCCATATAGGAAGAATTGAATCAATTTACTAGAAATGATGTTTGAAAATTGATTGAAAGGCCAAAAGATCAAAGTGATGTTGGAACTAAGTGGGTATTCAAAAATAAAATGAATGACTCAAGAGTTATAATTAAAAAAGGAAATATTGGTGGCCAAGGGGTATAATCAAATAGAAGGGATTGATTTTGAATAAACTTTTTCCCCTGTAGCTAGACTTGAAGTGATAATGGTTTTGTTAGCCTTTGCCTATTTTAAAGGTTTAAAATTGAATCAAATGGATGTTAAGAGTTCCTTACTTAATGGGGTGATACAAGAGGATGTTTATGTTGAGCAACCTCCATGTTTTAAAAATTATATATTACCTAATCATGTGTAAATTGAAAAAGGCATTGTATGGATTGAAACATGCACCTAGGGCTTGATTTGAGATGTTAAGCACTTTCCTATTAGATAGGACATTTGTTAAAGGAAGTGTGGGCACCACTCTCTTTTTGTAAAGGATAAGAGAAGACATACTCATTGTTTAAATATATTTTGATGACATTTTATTTTGATCTACCAATAAAAATATTTGTGATGATTTTTCAAAAGCAATGAGTAGTGAATTCAAAATGAGTTTGATTTAACAATTGAGTTATTTTCTTGGTTTTAGTATAAAGCAAAATGATGAAAAAACATAATCAATCAAAATATATTAAAGACATCCTCAAAAAATATGAAATAGATAATGTTAAACTAGTGACTATAGCAATGGGTTCCTCATTGTAGTTAGATAAGCACCCTAAGAGAAAATCTATTGATCAAAATAAATTTAGAGGACTAATTGGATCATTACTTTAGTTGACTAGTAATAGACCATATATCATGTTTAGTGTTTATTTGTGTGTTAGATTTTAATCTGATACAAAGGAATCACATTTGATAGTAGTTAAATGAATTATGAGAAATCTTTTGGAAACTCAAAATTTAGGGATTTGGAACCCTAAGCATAGCTCTTCTTTTGAAACAATTAGATATTCTGATTCAGATTTTGTAGGCCATAGGGTTAATAAGAAAAGTACTTTCAGAACTTGTCAATTTATAAGAAACTCTTTTGTTTTTTGGTCTAGCAAAAAAATAGAATTCAGTAGCCCTTTCTACTGTTGAAGAAGAATATATTGTCTTAGGTAATTGTGTGGCACAAGTTCTTTAGTTAAAATAATAATTGTTTGACTTAGAATTTTCTATTGGCATTATTTTAATTTTTTGTGATAATATAAGTGCTATATGCATTTCAAAGAATCCTATTCAACATTCTATAATCAAACATATTGATATAAGGCATCTCTTCATTAGAGATCACGTAGCTAAAGGAGAAATTGAATTGCATCACATTGTTACTGATAATACACTTGCATATATTTTCAAAAAATAAATGGCTTTTTACATATTAAGTATTTTAAGAACCATATTAGGTGTAATTAATCTTAAGGTTATTTTTCTTTGAATTGAAAGGTCTTGGATAAATTATTTCTTCACATTCTCATTTGTTTCCAAACATTCTCGAGTCGAAATCTTAGGAATGGCCAGCAGTAGTAAATGACCTCGCACCTCTAAGGGATCATCCTCTAGATCAGGCAAGGATGACAACTTCCTCTCTAAGTATAATGAAGATGCTTTCAATAAGTATTTTGCTGCCAAAATAGCCCCTTCCCAATTCGTCATTCAAAGTGATATCAACTTTTCTTTCATGCCCTTATTTGTCTCAACCCAACTTTCCTTCATCCTTAAACTGGTTTACGCCTACAGTCGTGAAACCTTACAAATTTTCCTTGCAAACATGAAGGTAAATCAGGATCACACTAGGATTACCTCCTACATTTTTAAGCAATGTGTCGAAATCATTAAGGAAGATCTAGGCATCTTCTTTCACTTAAGAACCCAAGGAGTTAGAGCGCACACACTAACCTCTAGAGCTAACTTTGATTAGTTGGAAAAAATCAAACTCTTAGAAGTGTTACCCAAGTGAGTCATCTGTCTCATGTGTACACTCTTAATCAAAATACCTGAATTATCCAGCACATTTTGAGAACCTCAATTATTCTAAAAGCTGGTGATCCCATAAACTTGACTCCTCTTTTGTCCATAATCACATATTTGATTATGACTGAAAGACCTCTTGATGAAGCCCAACTTATCATGGATTACATTTACAAACTCTTTGATATTGGACTTCCTCACAATAAGAGGAAGAAAAATATGGCCTTAGGATATCTAGTTACATATATCTTAGAAAAGAAGTACAATCTTATCCATCCTGATCCTCCCACTAAACTTCCTATTTACTTTACTGATGCCTCTTTTTGGGTACCTTTTGGGAGGGATCAAAGTTTTGAGGGTGAAGATTCTGAGGGAGAAGGCTATAGCACCTGCACCTGAACCTACACCTGGACTGGACCAAAATTTCTATCAAGAAATGGCCATGCTTGGACATAATGGAAACTCATTTTGATCAATGCTTTGATCAAATTGAGGCTCACCTGAACCAGCAAGATGCAAGGAATAATGAATATATGGGGTGGATTAGTGGGCAATTTGACATGATTAACACTAATGTAGAAATAATTAGTAGTTACTTTATGGTGTTCAACCCTCCACCACCTCTAGACCAAGGTTCCTCAAGATATTAGTTGTACTTCTGTGCTATAGTTGCCATTGAGTTTATGTGTTTGTTGCTGAGATGTATTTTCTATGATTTTAGTGATTTGATGTGTTAGTGTTTTCATGTGTTGTTTTTCAAATTTCTGGGATGATGTTATTTGGGATGATGTTATTGGATGATGTTAAATGAAAAATGTGTTGTATGTGTTTTGGGTGATCAATAAAATGATGGAATGTTTTGTTAACATGCATTGAATTTCATTTCTTGAAATGTTTATGTTTTTAAGGAAAATCTTTTATGGTTGATCTTTAGAATAGGATTTTTAATTACTTTGCTCTACAAATTGATTTCCTTGCAAAATTTAATCTATCAAAATTTTAAATTACATTATGATTGGATGTAGATTAGAAGATGAATTTTATATTCTTATAGATAAATATAACTTAGCTATAATTGTTACAAGATTGATGTCTAATTTTTCTTTCATTTATTTTTTATTGTGGTAATTTTTGTTAATTATTTAAATTTGAAATAAGATTTATTGATATTGGAAAGACCAAAAATATCAAAGGAGGCACAAAGTATGCCAAACTTAAAAACATGCACAAAATGTGTTACTTGTTTAGAAAAGATGCACAATATTCACCAAAGTGAAAAGAGATACAAAGTTAACCCAAATATAAAAGATGCACAAATTGTACCACAAAAATAGAAAAGATGTTCAATGTCGCATTTGAAAAATCTGTATTGTTATTTCCTTTATCGTTTTATCTCTTATTCAAATCTATATAATTGACAAAAATATTCTTTATTGAATTAGAAACTAATTAATCTTTATGTCAACCTTTTTGCAATAATTTTTTTTATTTAATTTGTCTAGAATAAATAATGAACATGGTTAACTTTTCCTATCCTAGTTGTTCTTTGACTTAAAATTTGAAAATTTTCTTTTTAGCATTTAGAAGTTAATGTTGTATTTGCAATCAGTTTAACATATTTTTCTTCTTCAACTACCTTGATTTATCCCTAGAAACTTTTCATTTTATGTTGTACTTCCCTTTTTATTTTTGTCAAAAGGGGGAGTCATTAGTTATTTTTTTATGTTGTTTGATATTTTTTTATTTGATGTATGTGTGTATGTATGTGCTGTATTGTGTGTCGTATTGTGTTAAAGTGTGTATGTTTTGTTTGGGTTATTTGTTTTAGTAGTTTTTATTTCTTTTAAGTTTGAGTTTTTTTTTAATCGAAACCCCTTATTTTAAATTGGTCATTTAGTTAGGGGCTTACGAGAAAAATAACTTAAGTGTTAAATCAAATAATAATTGTCTGACCATCATAAAAAAAAGGAGAGATTATTGCGACTTAGTTTTCAAATATATGTTTTTATATCATATGAGCTTTTTATGATACCAAAAATATTATTGTGTTAATTATTATTTCTCCTAACATATATTGGAAAAATATTGTTTGTGTTGTTTGTGTGTACTAATATTTTAGGAAAATTATACTCTAGATTATTGAAGACTTTAAGACAGATTAGATTAGGGTTGATTGTATTTTAAGTCTATACTTTTTAAATTTTCTTGAGTCTGAGAGAGTGTGATTGTAATTGAGTAATTATGCACACACACATTGGAGGAGTGTATCAAAATCTAAGTTTTTAAACTAATCATATAGTACATTGAATCGTACTGGATGATTTGTCTAGAGTGTTCCTCTAGATAGAAGTTAATTGAATCATGCCTTAGAAATTTCTTTTGCACTGTTCGTACTATATGAAGTTGGATTCATACAAATGATGTTCATAGTATGAAATGGCTACATACCAGTTCATCCCAAACAAACTCAAAATTTTTTGAATTAAACGTACTGTATGAAATAGTTGTGTACCAGTCCGTACCATATAAATAGGTAAATTTTGAACATATCATACTATACGAAATGGATTTCATACAAATGACTCATAGAGTATGGAATGGAAACATCCACATTCATACCAAAATAAAGCATGATTTGGTTAAATTGATCATACTATATGAAATGAAGTTCATACAATACATCGACCAGTGTATGAAATAGGTTCGTAAATGCTCATACCGAACGAACCTGTTCAATTTTGAACTATTCATACAGTATGATGTTAGTTCATACATACGACTGACAGGGTACAAAGACATGTTCGTACAAGGATTTTTGAACTATTTGTACATATGAAGTGCAATCATATTGTACGACCAAATTGAAATTTTTAGTTTTTTGGATGGTTTTCCTGTCTTTCATGTTTAAGAGTCCTAAAACTAACTAAGAAAACTTCTTCTATAAATTTTATTTTGAGAGTGAGAGTGAGAGTATTTTGGAATATGTTTGAGAGTGTGTAGAGAGATCTTGCAAGTGGAATTTGTGAAGGGTTCATAAGGTTGCCCAAAAGTGAGGATCTATTTGTAAGTTTGTCAAATCTCTTACCTACTTCTTTGAAGACTCTTGAGAGAAGATCTTTGGAGAAGATCCAGTACTCTGCCATCACCAGGAGAGTGAACAAGGATGATGGTACTCTGTCACACTAGGAGAGTAAAAAATGGATGATGGTACTTTACTGATACCATGAGGGTGTAAAAGGATGACGGTACTCTACCACCACTAGGAGGGTGTAAAAGAATGATGGTAATCTATCAATATCATGAGGGTGTGAAAGGATGACAGTACTCTATCGACACTAGGATGGTGTGAAAGGATGATGTCACTCTACCAACATAAGGAGGGTGTGATAGGACGATAGTGTTATGCTACATCAGGGTTTGGTGGAAGAGAGGATAATTATAAGGGCTTCTCCGCCTTACTGTGGGAGAAAAAGGAGAGTCACTTTGGTATAGTGCAATATCTGAAGAGGGAGTCTTCAGGGAGTGAATGTAGATCTAGTTGGGTCGAACCACTATAAATTTCTATTTTCTTCTATTTTTTTACTGCATTTATATTATTTTGTACTTTTAATTTTGTGATTGAAAAAATAATTTTGAAAAATTTGTCATTGTTCTTAATAACTTAAATCAATTTTCTTAATTTACCAATAGAATTTTTTAAAATTATCAATTCACCCCCCCCCCCCCCTTTCTTGGTTAGCCTTGAGACAAATTAAATAGGTATAATAACCTAATCAGACTTTCAGTCATCATTTAGAAGAGTATCTATCAAATTAGATGCACTATAAGGAAGTAAATGATGCAAAATTAATTTGAAATTGAAGAAATATCATAAGACCACAATGTAAAACATTCTAAAAATGAAGGACTGGATAGATAATATTATAATAAATTTATTCATGAGATCAAACATACCTAATAAGAAGAAGGCATGTAATATCTTAGTCTTTTATGCTGCAAAAAACTAAGTAAAGGAAAAATTTATCAATTGAATGGTAGCTTATTTCAGATGGTGTAAGTTTCAATTTGGGATAATTAAGACCATGAAAGTTCGTTAGGGATGTTAAGCCCTATAGAACTGGCCCAAGCTAACCAAGAGGGGGGGTGAATTGGTATTTTAAAAATTTCTTTTCACAAAGAATAAAAATCACATAAACCAAAATCACACCACAAAAATAAATGCGGAAATAAAAGTACGGAAGCAAGAAAATAAGAACACAGAAATTTATAGTGGTTCGGTCAACTCGACCTACGTCCACTCCCCGGAGGCGCCCTCTGAGTATTGCACTACAAACGTGACTCTCCTTTAGCCCCCACAGCTAGGCGGAGAAGCCTTTATAAAGCACCTCCTTTTTGCCACCCCGGCAAGGCAGAGAACCTACCTCCTTTTTCTTCCTCCTGAAGCTGGCAGAGAACCACAATCAAAAGCTAACTCCCTACCTCAACCGACCCTTTCACGGACGAGAAACTTTAGACGAAGAACAAGCAGAGCGATCCTTGAAGCAACCCTTATGAATACCCTCACAAGCTCCCCCTCACAAGATCCTCTCTCTCTCCCTCTCCCTCTTTCTCTCCTCAAGGCCTTCTCAGGTCAAGGCAGCAGCCAAAGGTCATCCAAAACGTTGAACAAGAGTTCTTAAATAGAAGAGCTTCAAAGGAGCTCATTAATTGCAAGTTGCCGACAATATCATCCAGGGCGAAATGGACATCATCCCGGCCGATCATTACAAATCTCAGAAGATGGGCTAGAGGATCGCCCTGAATGCAAACTGGACGATTTAAAATTGGCTTGACCGTCCAGGCCAATCTTACGATCGTCCCATCCGATTAGTTTAAATTAGAGGAAAATTATCCAAAGCATCGCCCTGAATACGAGCTGGCCGATATTTATCGTCCTGAAGTAACTTAAGGTTTTTGAATGGATCGTCCTGGTCGATCCTGCGATCGTCCAAGATGATATGATCGTATCAATCATCCTTAATTACTCCCTTGATTTCCTGATCAATTAAGGCATAATTTGATAATTTCATCAAGGCCGATCAATGATCGTCCTAGCCGATAATTTAAAAATACATTATACCTTAATTATCTATGGCGGCAACTTCTTTCTGTTTTGAGCTTATCATCCTGGCCGATACACGTATCGTCCAGGCCGATATGTTAATGACGGCTGCCTTAATTAATAATCCTTATTTAGACTTTCTATTTTAAGCCTGATCGTCCAGGACGATGTAAATATCGTCCCGGCCAATATGAGTAAAAACAGAAATTCTAAGTCTCTCAAGTGTGTGTGTGTGTAGGGTTACTTAGCATCAGTCTCTTTGACCATTACAAGTAGACTCAAGAAGTGAAAAACAAAAGTACAGACTGACTCAACCCTAAACCTACGCAATCCTGAACTGGCTTCGTCTGTTCGTCCGATCTTCGATTCCTGAAAAGTTAGAAGCAACAAGAAGTCTAAGAGAAATAGTGTTTGTCAATCATCAAAACTTAAGCCATGAAAATAGATTTGTAACAATCTCTCCCTTTTTGATGATGGAAAACACAAGTATGAAAATTTCAAAAAAGTTTATTAGAATTTCAAAGTTACAAACCCAACAACTTTTTATATCACACCATACTCCCCCTTTTGTCATCACAAAACAAGAGTCCATATACACAAAAGACAGCACCACAATAGAGAAAAAAAACATACTAAAAAGCAAACTACATAAAACAAGAAACAAATAATAAAAAACACAGACTAAAGAAACGAGGGACCCTGATCATCTGATGGAGGTGGTGGAGGTGGCTGCTGAAAGTAGCTGGAAAGTGTGGTGAACTGAGCATTGAACCAGGCAATGTCCTAGTCATGCTGCAGCTGCTGGTGAGTAATAAAGTTATCAAATCGGGCTAAATCCTTAGTGTGGTGCTGCTCGTAGCGGGCAATATCCTCAGTGTGTTGCTGCTCCTGTGCAGCAACGTAGGCGTCAAAGCGGGTCTCCCAATGATCAAACATCTCTATCAACTGATCAACCGATGAGTGCTGGTATAGAGGAATAGGATCAGGAATGGGAGCGAGAGCGGGAGCCTCCTCCTCTCCAGCCCCCCGAGGTTCCTCATCCCCAGGGTGGAGACTAGTACTGTGAAGGGTACTGAAGGAACTGTTTGAGTAGAAGGGAGTTGGGAGGTTAGGTGGAATAGGATACTGAAGTTGGTATTTGGTTTCAAGGACATAGGCTATGATGTGTCCTAAGGATAGATTGGGTTTCCTCTTATGACCTGGATTGCGGATTGTGGTTAAGTAATCATTGTATCGAAAGATTAAGTCCGCAGTACTGAATTCTCTATGAGCCATGATGTAGAAAGTAGTGAGGGAAAGTAGAGGGGTGATGTGGATTCGGTCCCCGGCTTTTGGAATTATGGAGGTGCGAAGGACATGTTGGATTTTCCTAGCATCTTTGACTAAAGAGCTAGTCTCTCCAACAAGGAAAGGTGCATTGGTTTGGTGAAGGAAGTGATTTGTCGTGGACCAGTCAAGGTCAGGATCTGAAGCGATTAAGTGCAGCTTATCCCCAGTGGTGGATAGTTGTAAAAGATCAACACAATCCTGATATGTGATTCGACAGGGCGTCGATTCACATAGGAGGTCAGGGCTGTGAAGGTAGGGTTAATGCGAAGGTTTGCAAAAAATTCTTGAAGAAACTCGGTATTGAAGGGGAAAGCAAGAGACAGGATGAAATAAAGGGAGGTGTGAGCGAAAAGATCCATTACCGGGTATGAGATGTGAGTAGGATTGATGATTTTGGAGACAGTCATTCCACACTCTTTGTAGCGATGATAAGCAGCTTCATCTTCTGCCTCCCTGAAACGAGGGTCAATTCTAGCCCTCGAAGAACTCCCAGAAGCCTGTCGAACACGTTTCCCACCAGCCATAGAGAGGAGTCAGCAAGAAAAAACAAGAGGAGAAAGGATGAAGTGGAAAACCATGGCTGGATCGGCCATAATTTAAAGAAACGGACATATCGGCCAGGCCGATCGCAGAATCGTCCAGGCCGATATGGCTCAATAATTGCGTATAGGCTGATTGATCAAAAAGGCGGTCCGATCGTCCAGGCCGATCAGATATCGGCCAGGATGATTAGACACAGGCGATCGTCCCGAGGAGTCAGGCCGGACAACCGTTGAACAAAGCCGATCGTCCGGGCCGATTAGGTGTATCGTCTAGGATGATGCATAATAATTGATCATACCGGTCGAAGTTAAAACATTTTAAATCTGTGCCACTTGTATCGTCAAGGACGAACAGTGGATCGGCTAGGATGATTGTCCAATAATGGATCGTCCGGGGCCAATTTTAAAGATTCAAATGTGCTGACACGTGGATCGTCCAGAACGATCCAGTGTATCGGCCAGGACGATGCACATAAAATGCATCGGCCAGGACGATGCACATAAAATGCATCGGCCAGACGAAATATTCTATCGGCCAGGACTATCAGCATGATTGCAACAGAGTTTGATCAGATCGTCCAGGATGATATGGTATCGTCCAGGACGATGACTTACAGCAAACACAGAAAAGACCAGCAGATGGAATTTGAAGAGATTTTGTCCTATCGTCTAGGACGATAAAAGTATCGGCCATGATGATGTGACTAGAAAATGAAACCAAGGAAAAGATGGTGATGATCAAGGCCCTCAAAAAATAAAACAAAAGAAAAACAGACAAAAACACAGTAAAAGAAAGCAAAAACACAACGAGAAAAAAAATGAATATTTTTGAATTTTAATTTTTCTAATTTTTTTTTTATGGAGGTATCATATGAGAAGTTCAAAAAAAATAAACTTTAGAGTTCCACAAGATCAAGGAGTTTAGTCAATCCCAATCAAACAAAGGTAAAATATCTGATTCTGTTGACCCTAGATCAGACGTTCTTTATGGTATAAATTTTCTTTTGAAAACAAAGGGCTTAACTCAGAACAAACCTAATCGGGCAAAAAAGAAGATTCAATCAAAACTTGTTTAAAAAAAAATCTCATAAATAATAAAACAAAGTAATTTTTCTCAATCATGAAACTTGAAATCAAGTCTTTGAAAATCTCATATAACTCAAAAGTTCTTCTAAGTTTTAAAAGTTTTAAAAAGAGATGATAGCTTGCTTTTTAGTGGGCTTATTTTATGCCTCTTATATCTTTGATTTGGCTCTTTGAGCATCTTTATTTTTGATACACATTTGTGTATATATTTTTCTTTTTCAATTTGGTGTCATTAGCCTCTTTCTTTTTAATTCTTGCAAGCTAAAAGCTCTTTTGCAAACTCCTAAAAGAAGCCCAGTTGTGAGTATATCCTCCAAATATTAGAGAATATGATCTCTAACATAGGGAAGAATAACCCACAAAACAAAACTAAAGAATCATATGATCAGTGCAAGGTCAACATCTCAAATAACTTGAGAGATATATAAGAACTTTGGATATTATGCATAAGTTAGATTTTTTGTAGCAAGATAAAAGAATCTTAGTTTCAAAAACTATTGGCTAAAGTGAGTTAGGCTTTTGTTTATAGAAGAAAGTCATACCACTAAACAAGGTCAGAAGGCGGGAAACAATCAACAGTGTTTCTTCCTTTAACCAATTTTAGAAAAGTTAAACACAATCCTCAAAACTCCAAAATCTAAAATCTTGAAAAGATTTAACATATGAAAAGCCAATTTTAAAAGCAAAGTGAAAACAAAACACATTAAAAAATACAAACAAAGCAGAAATAAAACACACTGAAAAAAACACATTTCAAGAAATTATTGAAGCAGCAGGTTTGAGCATGTATGAGCTCCGAGCCTTCATATGTCCAGTTATCCCATGCTCCCACAAGGTCTTTGGTGAGACCACTCCTGCAAAATTTAACAACAGTCAGATTTAGAAACCCAAACAGGTTTGGGCCCCTTCTTAGGAAAAGTATAATGCAATGCATATATGGTAAGTTGTGAATCATGCATCTTAGGTCTCCACACCCAATGTGTACTACGGTGAACGGTGCAAGTGTGTGAGATGTGTCCTAGCATGCCACATGAAAAACATTTAACTCCAAGAAAAGGGTTTCTTAAATGATTTGAATTATAATGCCTCTTCCTAGGTTCTAGCTTAGGATCAAAAGTAGTTGTCATCTGATTTTTCTTACATGTATCAAAATCATTTTGAATCCTCAAGTTAGTTCTTTTTAATGTATCATTATCAATTCTCAACTTTTTCTCAATCTCTTTAGATTTCTTAAGATCAGATTTAAGTGAGGTGTGTGAAACTTTTAACGCATTATTTTCATCAATTAATTCCAAATACTTTTTATTTAAATCATCAAATTCATCAAGAAGAGCCATGTGATTTGAATCAATAGTTGCATGATCTTTGAGAAAAACTTCATGATCTTTTTGTAAATTTAAAAGTTCTAATTTTAGGCTAGCATGAGTTTTCTTGAGTTTTTTGTATGATGCATGTATTTTCTCACAAATCTCAAATAGTTCATCATAGGTTGGTTTACATACCTCTTCCTCATCACTTTGATCTTCTCCTATTAAACACAAGTTTGTAGTCTCTTCCTCTGGTTCAGTCTCAGAGGAATCAGTACCAGATTCCGCCCAGAAAGCCTTTTGGATTCTCTTCTTGTCCTTCTTGAACTTAGGTTTCTCCTCAATCTTTTCCTTGCTTGTGTTATCTTGAAGTGTTGGGCAATCAGTTCTCACATGTCCTGGTTTCTTGCAATTATAGCAAACAATATCAGAAGATTCTTTAACATCTTTATGATCCTTACCTTTTCTCCAATTTTGATGATGCTTTTGTTTCTTCCTTAGAAAGCTTTTGAATTGCCTTGTGATGAAGGCAACTTCATCGCTTTCAGACCCGGAAGATTCAGAATCTGATTTATGCGCCTTTAATGCAACTGTTTTCCCCTTCTTCTTCTAACCTGCATCAAGATTTCTTTGATTCACCCCTTGCTCGTAAGAAATGAGTGAGCCAAGTAAGTTATCAATAGAATAAGTGTTCAAATCCTTAGATTCAGTGATTGCAGTGATTTTAGCATCATACGATGAACGCAAACATCTCAAAATCTTATTAACTTTTTCATAATTTGAAAGTTCTTTTCCTAGTGCATGCATTGAAGTAACTATCTGAGTAAACCATGTGTACATGTACGAAATTAATTCATGAGGTTTCATACGAAAAAGTTCGTAGTCATGCAAGAGAATGTTCAAACAGGATTGTTTAACCTCATTAGTACCTTCTTAGGTGATGCACAATTTATCCCAAATCTCTTTACCAGTTTTGCAAGTAAAGACACGCATGTAATCCTCAGATTTTAAAGCACAGAAAAAGCAGTTCAAACATTTTGCATTCAATTGAGCTAAATTTCGTTCATCGAAAGTCCATTCAGTAAAAGTAACTTCAGTTTTAACACCATTAATTTCACAAGAAGGTGGAGAATAACCTTCTTTGATAAGAATCCACATGTGATAATCAGTAGATTGTAAAAATATTGACATGCGGGTTTTTCAAAAATCAAAAGGTAGGTTATCGAACAGGGGAGGTCGGGTAATAGAATACCCTTCCGTATTGTTATGATTCCCAAGGTTAGCCATAGATTAAATTCAAAAAGTTTTCAAACTTAAATTTTTGAATACCGCTCTGATACAACTTGAAAGTTCGTTAGGGATGTTAAGCCCTATAGAACTGGCCCAAGCTAACCAAGAGGGGGGTGAATTGGTATTTTAAAAATTTCTTTCCACAAAGAATAAAAATCACATAAACCAAAATCACACCACAAAAATAAATGCGGAAATAAAAGTGCGGAAGCAAGAAAATAAGAACACAAAAATTTATAGTGGTTCGGTCAACTCGACCTACGTCCACTCCCCGGAGGTGCCCTCCGAGTATTTCACTACAAACGTGACTCTCCTTTAGCCCCCATAGCTAGGCAGAGAAGCCTTTACAAAGCACCTCCTTTTTGCCACACCGGCAAGGAAGAGAACCTACCTCCTTTTGCTTCCTCCTGAAGCTGGCAGAGAACCACAACCAAAAGCTAACTCCTTACCTCTATTGACCCTTCCACGGACGAGAAACTCTAGACGAAGAATAAGCAGAGCAATCCTTGAAGCAACCCTTGTGAATCCCCTCACAAACTCTCCCTCACAAGATCCTCTCTCTCTCCCTCTCTCTCTTTCTCTCCTCAAGGCCTTCTCAGGTCAAGGCAGTAGCCAAAGGTCATCCAAAACGTTGAACAAGAGTTCTTAAATATAAGAGCTTCAAAGGAGCTCATTAATTGCAAGTTGCCGACAATATCGTCCAGGCCGATATGGACATCGTCCCGGCCGATCAGTACAAATCTCAGAAGATCAGCCAGAGCATCGCCCTGAATGCAAACTGGACGATTTAATATTGGTTTGATCATTCAGGCCGATCTTACGATCGTCCTGGCCGATTAGTTCAAATTATAGGTAAATCATCCAAAGCATCACCCTGAATACGAGCTGGCCGATATTTATCGTCCTGAAGTAACTTAAGATTTTTGAATGGATCGCCCTGGCCGATCCTGCGATCGCCAAGACGATATGATCGTATCAATCATCCTTAATTACTCCCTTGATTTCCTGATCAATTAAGGCATAATTTGAGAATTTCGTACTGGCCGATCAATGATCGTCCTGGCCGATAATTTAAAAATACAGTATACCTTAATTATCTATGGCGGTAACTTCTTTCTATTTTGAGCTTATCATCCTGGCCGATACACGTATCATCCAGGCCGATATGTTAATGACGACTGCCTTAATTAAGAATCCTTATTTAGACTTTCTGTTTTAAGCCTGATCGTCCTGGCCGATATGAGTAAAAATAGAAATTCTAAGTCTCTCAAGTGTGTGTGTGTAGGGTTACTTAGCATCAGTATCTTTGACCATTACAAGTAGACTCAAGAAGTGAAAAACAAAAGTACAGACTGACTCAACCCTAAACCTATGCAATCCTGAACTGGCTTCGTCTATTCGTCCGATCTTCAATTCCTGAAAAGCTAGAAGCAACAAGCAGTCCAAGAGAAATAGTGTTTGTCAATCATCAAAATATAAGCCATGAAAATAGATTTGTAACAGACCATATTCCTTTCCATGTTCATTAAGTTGAGCCAATAAGGCACCAAATGACACATCTAAAGCTATCCTATATAGTAGAAAAGAAAAATGCAAGATGATAAATATTTTAATATTAATGACAGTGAATTACCTAGTAGACTCTTCTATATTTGATGTGGATCAGAGTATAATCATCCTTAGATCTACATCGAGCTTTTAGGGATGTGGAGGGAGGTTTATGGCATTCCTACAGCTATTATATATCCATAAAACACTAAACATCCTATGTCTAGGTATGCAAGAGTTCCATTTCAATTCTCATTATTGTTCAAATATTCCTTTAATGAGGTAATAAATCACACAAAATTTTAAATACATACATGGCCATTATATGTATTCAATAAGAAATATTTAAAACAACCCTTATTAATTTAAAGCATAAGAGTCTACATTAGTACTTGCATAAGTTTCACGTCATTAGCTAAAAACTAGGAAATAAATCAACCATGGAAAAAAAAGTAAATAAAATATAAGTTATTGTTTGTATATAAAAGAAAGAGCAAGAGTAAAAGAGTAATTAGATATCACAAGGATAATACAATTGTACATTCTACACTCTTTTCTCCTCCAAATGCCTTATTTCCTACAATAAAATAGGCAAACAATCTCAAAAGGTAGCATCATTCTCTCCCCAAGATTCCCTTAGACTTGACTTTAAAGGGGGTGCTATACTTAAGAATAGAAGTCAGACAAAAATATAACATAACTCCTCTAAAATTATAGAACCTACACAAAATAAAATAAAAAATTATTTATAACAATAGAATAATGGACTCAAGTACCATGATGCTCAACATGTTAGTAATGCAGTGTTATATAATAAACTAGTGCCTTGATGTTGCTAGGCTTTCTCTGCTATGGCATTAGGCTAACCCAATGTTTCTATTGGCTAAATCAGTGCATCTTTTAGCTAATTTAGTGTGGCTCTATCTTTTGACAACTGCTCTACCATGACAGTCCAAAATTTGAGCATGATGGCACTTGCATGTGTAATATGGCGCTATAGTGCTGTGCAGTTCTAAAATCCATCTCTCAAATTTAAGTGGCTCTAGCATTGTGATGCTAATTTCTATTATTACGACATTATGAAGTATTGTAGCACTGACCTCAGCTTTGCTAGGTTGCTAAGTTAATTAACATTTTTATTAAGAAAATCATTTTCCTGAGAACTAGTCATTGTCAAGCAAAATATTCAACACAGCGGCACCAACAACATAATGGTGCTATATTTGATGTTGCTACAACGCTCATAAATAGAGAGGATGGCACAGTAATGCCCAAAAATGGTGCTGCGATGGAGTTAATTTCAACACAACGACGTTCTTTCATTGGGTACTACGGTGCTCTGATAGTTTGTATTTGTTGTCATTTTTTAGTATTTCCTATATAAAAATAACTATATAACATATTTTCACTAAAACCCAAATGTAATACATAGTACATAATTTATACTTAACAAATTCTCTCTAACATAAACTCTTGTTTGTCCTCTAGTAATAAAATAAAATAAAAAACTTCACTTTTGATTAATTTAATAACTAAAGTAAAACTTGATAATTTAAAATTACTAAAATATAGTATAATACATCACAATCTAGAAGTAATTTTGAATGAAAAAAGTTATCATTCTAGCTTAAAAAGTCCTTAATAATTACCCTAATCAATCACCCTTGTCATTGTTTATTTTAAATGTATATGCTATGAATATAATATTGACTATTGAATCTAAAAATTAAGAACTTAGCTTAAAGAATTGATGTGTTCGTACTTAAAATTTAAATTTCATTAGTTCTCCATTACATGTACTAAGTTTCTTTCTCCTTTATAACTTTAAGTGTAAGTTAGTAGTTGGATTTTAAGCTTTAAATAAACACCAATTTTTTAATGTACTCTTCTTCTTTTCTTTGAATGTGCATAAATAATAATTTTGAATATCAATTAAGAATATATCCTCTTGCAATCTTAATTATTATAATGTAATGATTTAATATGATCACTAGTTCAAATTCAAGTTACCATAATTTCTAATTTTAAGCCACCCATATCTATTATTTAACCTTAATTATTCAACTTTCAATTCAAAGGTCAATAAATTAATGTATAACTTACAAATTTAAGACAAGTCAATAGCTTAAATAATCTAAGTTAGTTAACTATTAAGTTTTTCAAACTATGAATTATAATGCAGTGTACATTCAAACTATAATCTAGGATTTTATTATTATCCTAATTTTATATAATTTTTAATTATCTCTTTAATTTTTGCTAAATAAATAATCAAAAAGTGTAGATGTTAATTGAAGACAATGTAAAAATTTTTAAGGAAAAGGAGAATAAATCAAATATAAATACAAGCACATGGTAACAATAATTAATAATACTTGCTTCTTAAAACTTTGATAAAAGGCACATAACAAAAGATATACTAATAATAAGATAACTAGTGCTTAAGGCACCACTCTACAATCACATCCAAGATGACTCTCACAGTCACCAAACCCATCATAAAAAATATAATCATGAAATCAAGAAATGAAAAAGAAACAAGAAAAATATGACACAAACCAAGTAACAAAAACTAACAAAATATCTCACTATCCATGAAATAAAAAGTCTCATAACCAAAAGAATCAGGATCTTCCTCTTCCTTAGTATCATCATCCTTAAGGTTTTAATATATGATAATTAACCTTGAAAATGTAAAAAGTATTTTAATCCTAAATTTTTATCGCACCACATGAATATATTTTAATAAAAGTAAATGGCTCGATCAATCCAAACCTATGATTTCCATGATAAATTTTTGCCTAAAATAAAAAAGTGAATCATCTTATCCAAGAGAAAACTTATATTTGAGAACCTTACATGCATGTAATTTCTTATTTTTTGCATTGTAAATCTTTGTATCTTCATAAAATTAATTTTTAGTTCTTTTAGCTTATATGTAATTGAATAACTTTGAAAGTTCATAATAGAAAAAAAATCTTTATTTTTAGAGATAAATTATTTCCTCTTTAAGGAAGAATGTTTTCTCTTCTTTCCACCCATTATCTTAAAAATGTTGAGAGAGTTGCTACGTAGCTTTGCATGTTTCATATTATTGCAACTTGTATGGTTTGATGATTCCAAATTTTATTGTTTTGATTATTATTTTCTCCAAACACATTTTGGAAAAATTATTTTTTTGGCTCTTGTGTGTACTAACATTTCAGGGAAATCATACTCCAGATTGTTGAAGATTTCAAATCAAGATCTGCTTATAATATTTTGTAACTTGGAGTCTGTATTTTCTTTTACTTGAGTTTGAGAAAGTGTGATTATAATTGAGTAACTTAACACACACACACACACACACACACCGGGGGGAGAGCTCTAAAATCATAACTTTATAATATTGATTGTACAGTATGAACCATGATCATACGGGATGATCAAGTCAGTTATACTCCCCAAAGAGTAATAAAACGAACAGAGCGGGCAAAAATTTTTCTAAGTCCGGATCATCTAGACAATTTTTCTTGTTCATCCCTGAACGATGTCCTCTAGACTCTCACTTTGAATTATTCATCCAGATGATTTTTCCTATTCATCCCTGGATGATGTTCTCTGGACTCTCACTTTGAACTATTCGTCTAGATGATTTAACCTGTTCATCTCTATATGATGTCCTCTGGACTCATGCTTTGAACTATTCATACAGAGAATTTAACCTGTTAGTTCCTAGACGATGTCCTCTGGACTCTCACTTTGAAATATTCGTCCAGATGATTTAACATGTTCGTCCCTAAATGATATCCTCTGGACTCTTGCTTTGAACTATTCATCCAGACGATTTGACCCCTTCATCCCAGGACTATGTCCTCTATTCTTTGAACTTGTGATTCGTCTTGCATTTTCGTCCCAACGAACCTTGGGAATAATGGTTCGTACCGGATGAACCATGATCGTATGAGATGATGATTGAGTACGAAGGCAATTTGTACCAATATATATTAAGGTCATACGTAACAGTTTTTACTCTGTTCATAAGTACAAAATTGGATCGTACGGGATGATCGTGAACGTACATATTTAAAAAATTATTATTTTTGGATGTTTTTTCGTGTCTTTCTTATAAAAGGTACACTTAAAACTGTCAAGCAATCTTTTTGTCACTTGGCCTTCATGAACACTAAAGGGAGATTGAAGGAGAGAGTGAGAGAGAGTGTTTGAAGGAGAATTCTTACTACTAGAGCATGAAGGGTTCACTTGGTTACTCAAAGGTAAGAATATCTATTTGTAATTTGTGATTACTTCACTCTTTTCTCTTGTCCTTCTAGATTTTTTGTGAGAAGATCTTTCAAGGAGATTTGGTTCTCTGCCGACACTCGAGGAGTGTGAACAGCCAAAGGGTTCTCTGCTTACACTTGGAGAGTGTGAAAGGATGAAGGTTCTCTACCTACACTTGGACATTGTAAAAGGATGAAGGTTCTCTGCCTACACTTGGAGAGTGTAAATAGATGACAGTTCTCTGCCGACACTTGGAGGGTGTAAAAGGATGACTGTTCTCTATCACACAGGGTAGTGTTGGAAGAGTGTTTTTGTGAAATCTTCTCTGCCTTGCTATGGGGGAAAAATGAGAGACACTTGCTGTAATAGTGCAATACCTGAAGTAGGAGACTTAAGGGAGTGGATGTAGGTCGTGTTTGACTAAACCACTATAAATCTTGTATCTTTTTATTTTTCTGCTACTTTTTACTTTGATGCTTTTGTGCTTATCTGTGCTTGAAAATCATTTTAAAATTTTACTAAAAATTTAATCGGTTTAAAGAGAAAGAATTTTTAAATTACCAATTCACTCCCCCCCCCCCCCCCCCCCCCCCCCTCCCTCTTGGTTAGCCTTTTAGGATATAAGCTTAGGTCTAAAAACCTAATTTATAATTAATAAGTTTCAATAAGTGGTATCAGAGCTTTGTTTCAAAACCAAAAGTTTAAACTACTTTTTAATTAACGATCATGGCTACATTATGAAACCAAAATACACCTAAAGGATATTTGATTACAAGACCACCTTTGTTAGATAATATCCCTTTTGATTTTTGGAAAACACGCATGTCTATATTTTTACAGTCACTTGATTATCGCATGTGGATTTTAGTACAAGAAGGGTATACAAAACCAACTAGACTAGTTGATGGCATT
The DNA here is from genome assembly GCA_016618105.1 of Dendrobium huoshanense. NCBI lineage: Eukaryota > Viridiplantae > Streptophyta > Magnoliopsida > Asparagales > Orchidaceae > Dendrobium > Dendrobium huoshanense. The sequence goes on along the minus strand of CM028358.1, from coordinate 26,882,173 downwards.
AAAGTAGAAACACCCTTTACGGACTTCACAGTAGAAGAACGTGACTTAGCATAATTAAATGCTAAATGTTTAAATAGTTTCTTTTGTGCACTTAAGTCAAAAGATTACATGCATGTTTCCACTTGTAAGAGTGAATAGGATATATGGGATAGACTTTACATAACATATGAAGGGACAAATGAAGTTAAACATTCTAGACTTAATATCTTGTTGCATGATTATGAATTATTTTACATGAAACCTAATGAATTTATTTCTGACATGTACACAACATCCACACAAATAGTCACCTTTTTACATGCATTGGGTAGGGAACTAATGAACGCTGAAATGATTAATAAGATACTTCATTGTTTTTCTACTACATATGATGCTAAAATAACTACGATTACAGAGTCTAAAGATTTAAATGTTTACTCTATTAATAATCTTCTCAGATTACTAATTGCTAACGAGCAAGAAGTGAGTCAAAGAAAGATTGATGTAGGTGAACCACGAAGGGAGAAGAATATAGCACTGAAAGTGGAAGAGTCGGAGAGTGATCTATCACAACCTGAGGATAAAGATGATATCGCACTAATGACTAGACAGTTCAGAAGCTTTTTGAAGAAGAAGCAAAATAGACGCCAGCAATGAAATCAAGGTAAATTTAATATGAATGTAAATGTTTCAAATGATGTTATTTGTTATGAGTGCAGGAAACCTGGACACATTAAGTCAAACTGCCCAAAACTCAAAGACACTCCGAGCAAGGAGAAGGTAGAGGAGAAACTAATGGTGAAGAAGGGTAACAAGAAATTCCAAAAAGCTTTCTGGGCAGACTCAACTTCAGACTTGTCAGAAACTGAAAAGGAAGAAGAAGTCATCAATCTATGCCTAATGGCTGATAATCTTGATCAATTAGATCAAGAAGAGGTATGTGACTTGACTTACAATGAACTTTTTAGAAGTTTTTGAACGCATACATGTTGCATATAGAAAGTTAAAGAAAATGCATGCTAGTCTGAACTTAAAGTTACATGAACTACAAAGAGAACAAGAGATCCTTAGCAAACATCATGCTTTAATTGATAATAACCACATGAAATTACTTGATGAGTTTGACAATTTGAATAAGAACCATGAAAATTTAAAATCATCCTATGTAAAACTTGAAAAATAATTTAAAGAATTTAAGGATGAATTAGAGATAAAAAATTATCGGATAAATTATACAAATCGTATATTTGAAGATATGAATTCCTTATATAAATAAAAGATTAAAGCTCTCGAGGATAATAGGATACCCCTAAGACTTGAAGATTTCATGAATCCTATTTTGTATCCTAAATTTATACAATCCATGAATAGACAGAAAAATTATAGAAGATTAAGAAACCCATTTCTGGGAGTCAAATGTCATAATTATGGATTATTTTGACATATAGCACACACTTATATCTTGAATAGAAAAACTTATTTGGTGTGGAAGCCTAAGATGTATAAACTTAGACATAATATATATGCATTTGTTTATAATTTACAAAAAGGTAAACCCAAACTTGTTTGGATTTTCAGGTCTAATATTTGATGATTTTGTAGGATCACTCTCACACAAGGCCTTGTGAGAGCATATGGTACCTGGACAGCGGATGCTCAAAGCATATGACTGGAGATACTGCACAATTCATATTACTGGAAGATAGGAGAAGAGGCAGGGTTACACTTGGAGATAACACCACATGGAAGGTGATAGGTTCAGGTATGATTGTAAATCTTAAAAACCTTTTTATTAAGAATATACTACTTATAGAAGGCTTAAAGTATAATCTGTTAAATATTAGCCAGCAATGTGATAAAGGATACTGTGTTAAATTTTTCCCTACTAGCTGCATATTAAGCCTAAATGGTAATGATGTTTTGCATGGTATACGGGTAAATAATGTGTATATGTTAGACTTGAATTGTATCAAAACTCCTACTGCTTTTTGTTTAAAAACTATTTTTGATGAGTCATAGCTTTGCCATATGAGACTTTGTCACTCTAGTATGAAAAATCTTAGGAGGATAAGCCAAAAGAACTTAGTGATAGGTATACCAAAACTAGACTTTATTAAGGATCACCTTTGCGATGCATGTCAATTAGGAAAACATGTGAAGTCATCTTTTAGTCCAATAAGGATCTTAGAACTAGTAAACTATTTGAGATTTTATATATGGATCTTTTTGGACAAGTTAAAACTGTAAGTCTAAGAGGGAACGTATATGGTTTTATGATTGTGGATGATTTCTCAAGATTCACATGGGTTAGATTTCTATATCATAAGAGTGAATCATTTGAGGAGTTTATAGATTTTTCGACTTGGATTCAGAGGAAACTAGGATGTGAGATTTTGATAATTCAAAGTGATCATGAAGGAGAATTTGAGGATTTTTGTAAGGATAAAGGAATTGATCACAATTTTTCTGCACCTAGAACCCCTCAGCAGAATAGGTCCTCAACAGAATAGATAGTCGAAAGAAAAAATAGAATATTAATAGAAGCCGCTCTAGCTATATTGGCAGAATATTCACTTCCTAAATATTTTTGGGCTGAGGCAATTAGCACAACATGTTATGTTCTAAATAGGGTGAATGTTATTACAAACTTAAATAAAATGCCCTATGAGTTACTAAAGGAAAGAACACCTAATTTATCACATTTGTATATTTTTGGATGTAAGGTGTTCATACATAACATTGGAAAATCTTTGTTAGAAAAATTTGATCCAAAATCAAATGAAAGAATTTTTCTAGGAAACTCTAGAGTTAAAAAATATTATAGAGTATTCAATAAAAGAACTTTGAAAATTAAAGAAACCACACATGTTGTATTTGATGAATTTGGAAGTTTGAAAGAGCCGATAGTTGAAAAGGATGAGATAGAAATTGACTCCCAAAAGATTGTGAAAATAAATTTGGAAGAAAATTTAGAAATAGAAAATTCGATGCCAAGAGATTTGAGATTTTCTAAAAATCACCCAAAGGAATTGATTATAGGTGAACCTAATGAGGATATTAGGACTAGGCATGGACTGAACAAAGAAGTCAATCATTCAGCTTTTATTTCAATGATAGAACCCATAAATATTGATCAAGTACTTTTGGATGAATTTTGAATATTGGATATACAAGAAGAATTAAATTAATTTATAAGAAATAAAATTTGGGAATTAACTGCAATGCTAAAGGATCGAAGTGTACTTGGAACTAAGTGTATATTCAATAACAAAATAAATGACTCAGGAGTAGTCATTAGAAATAAGACTAGATTGGTGGCTAAGGGGTATAATCAGATTGAAGGGATTGATTTTGAGGAGACATTTTCCCCTGTAGCTAGACTTGAAGTAATTAGGGTTTTATTAGTCTTTATCTATTTTAGAAGATTTAAATTGTATCAAATGGATGTTAAAAGTACCTTTTTAAATAGAGTAATTCAAGAGGATCTTTATGTAGAACAACCTCCATACTTTGAAAATTCTAAACACCCAAATCATGTTTTTAAATTGAAAAAGGCATTATATAGATTGAAACATACACCTAAGGCTTAGTATGAGAGGTTGAGCACCTTCTTACTTGAGAGATCTTTTAAAAAAGGGAGTGTGGATACAACTTTATTTTTGAAGAAATTGGGAGAGGATATACTCATTGTATAAATTTATGTTGATGATATCATCTTTGGATCTACAATAAAAATATTTGTGATGATTTTTCTAAAATAATGAGTAGTGAATTTGAAATGAGTTTAATGGGATATTTAAGTTGCTTTCTAGGCTTTAGCATTAAGAAAATTAAGGAGGGTACATTTCTTAGTCAGTCAAAGTATGTTAAGGACATCCTCAAAAAGTATGAAATGGGCAATGCTAAACTTATTAGTACACCTATGAGTTTCTCAGTTTAGTTGGATAAGGACCCTAAGGAAAAATCTATTGATCAAAAGAAATTTATGGGGATAATTAGATCTTTGCTTTACTTAACAGCTAGATGACTCGATAACATGTTTAGTGTTTGTTTATGTGTTAGATTTCAATCAGATCCAAAAGAATCACATTTGATAGAAGTGAAAAGATTTTAAGGTATCTCTTGGGAACTGAGAACTTAGGAATTTAGTATCCTAAATTTAGATCTTCATTTGAAATAATTGGATATTCTAATTCGGACTTTGCAGGATGTAAGGTTGATAGAAAGATCACTTATAGAACATGTCTATTTATTAAAAATTCTTTAGTCTCTTGGCTCAGTAGAAAATATAATTTCGTAGCCCTATCTACTGCTGAAGCTGAATACATTGTCTTAGAAAGTTGTGTGGCACAAGTACTTTGGTTGAAACAACAGTTGATTGATTTAGGATTGATAATAGTCACTATTCCTATTTATTGTGATAACACTAGTGCCATTTGCATTTTTAAAAATCCTATTCAACATTCAAGAATCAAACATATAGACATCATGCATCATTTCAGAAGGGATCATGTATCCAAAAGAGAAATTGAACTCATTCATGTTACAACTGAAAATCAATTTGCAGACATTTTTACAAAACCACTAGCCTTTGATATTTTTAGTACATTAAGAACAAGGTTTGGTGTGATTGATTTGAATGCTTAAATAAGTGTTTCTACAATATTGATATGTATCTTTGTTAGTGTGCTTTTTTTGTTTTTGTGATTTTTTGTATGTGTTTTTAATCTTTTTGTCGTATTTGTTTTTGTAATTTTCTATATGTTTGTTTAATATACTCTCACATCAAAATTCATGTTTTTGAGCAATGATATGAAAATTTCTAAGTGCGACATTTGTTTGTACGAAAATATCTTCATACAGGACGAATCCTGTAGTGTTTTAACTGTTGAGTTGAACAGTTTGCGTGTAATTTTTCTTTTTTTTTATTTACTATTTTTCTGTATGATCGTCACGATCATCCAGATGATATGTATTCAATTGTATGTATGCATGTAGATGGTTATAAGGATAAGATCATTTTTTTATGATCGTATGTACGAACATTCAATTCGTACGTACGAACACGTGGCAATTCAATATGGGGGATGTTTCAAACTGCAAAAAAATTGATCTTAAATAACTGATCATCCAGAATGAACATCTATTCGTCTGTACGATCGTCTGGTCAAAAGTCTGTATGAAATGACACCTCATAACTTGCAATGAAAAGCTGTTACATTTTTGGACACATTCAATCATACATACAAAATTTTATTTTGTATGTACGAACCCTATATCATGCAGGGACCATAGTATTTTCATTTGTATGAATTTTTTTTTCTTTAAATTGAAAGGGTTTAGAACTCAAGCTTCATTCACTTCAAAAGCCTTCTCAATCTCCTATTTCCTTTGATATTTTCCATGGCAAGTTTAAGCAAGAGGGTTAGGAATACTAAGGAACTCACTAAGGGGCCTTCCTCTAGAAATCTAGGAAAAAACTTTCTATCCAAAGAAAATGAGGAGTCTTTTCCTAGGTTCGTATCCGCAAAAATCACCCCATCTAGAGTCCTTCTCCAAGAATAACCCACATTTAAAGTGATGAACCTTTTTTCTTCTACCTAGTTTGCTCTTATTTTGACTATAATCCACTTCTTCAATAAGGAAACATTTCACTACTTCCTTATAAACATGTCTTTAATTTTGACCAGAGTGTGATTAGATCTTATATTTTTAAGAAGAAGGTAGAAATAATAAAAGAAGATTTTGGGATATTTTTTTACTTAAGGACTCAAGGGATTATAGCCCATACTTTGACCTCTTCCTCCAACTATGACTGTACTGTGATAAATTAAGTTCTTAGAGGGATTAGAGGAGTAGGTCATATACTTAATGTGGCCACTCTTAACCGAAATGCCTGAATAATCCAGCATGTTCTTTATACTTTCATTATTCCTAAAGCTGATGATCGAGTAAATATTACACCTCTTCTTTCCACAACAACATATCTGATTATGACTAGCCAACCAATAGATGAAGCTCAACTGATCATTGACTACATGTACGAACTTTCTAAGATTGGCCATGTCTCCCACAATAGAAAGAAGAATATAGCCTTAGGATATCTTATGACCTATATTTTGGAAAAGAAGTATGAACTAGTTCATCCTGTTCAAAATCTATATGAGCCTGTCTACTACAAGGATGGATCATTCCGAGTAATCTTTAATAGAGATCCACATGTAATAAGTAGTGACTTTGAGGAGGAAAGGAGAAGACCTCCACCTGCACCTGCTGGTAGACAAAATTTTCAGGATATGGTCCAACGATTTGATCGTCTTGAGAGTCATTTTGATCAATGTTTTGATCAGATTGAAACTCATCTTCAGCAACAGGACTATCAATATCAGCAGGATATGGGTTGGGTTAGAGGTTAATTTGAATCAGTCAACACAAATGTAGCTATGATGAATAGCTATTTTAATTTATTCAATCAACTACCTCCTCCAGATCAGGGGCCCTCAGAATGATGACTGTACTCCTTTTATGATTTTCTCTACCATATGTGAGGTGATGTGATTGTTAGCTTTTATGTTTTTATGTTTTTATGTTTTATGTAATGTGATATGATGTTTCGTGACTATTAGTTTTTTATGTTTTATGTGTTATGAATGTTTGTGTATTGATAACAGTTATGCTCAATGTATTATCATTCACCATGATATCAATAAAATTTATCCTGTTTTATTTTTTTAGTGTTTTTGATCTCATTCAAAAATGTTTGTTAACCTATATGATTATCCTTTAAAAATTTGATCTAACAAGTACTATATTTTGAAATGCTATACAAAATTGAATTTATTAGAAAATCAAATTTTTCAAAAATTTAAGTTGTGTTATAACTCGATCTAGTTAAAGATATTAATCTCATATCTCTAATTAGACTAACATAATTTTAAATATTATTATTGCAATTTTGATGATTTCTTATTTTTATTTTTCTTTTCAATATAAATTTTGTTGTACTTAGAAAATTTTGAGATTTCATATTATCAATTTTGGAAAGATCTCAAGTAAACACTTAAAATGTACAAATACACAAAAAATCAAAAGAATGCATAATGGTTTATAAATTAAAAAAGAGGCACAAAACTAAGCCAACAAATAAAAAAAATGCATAAAAGTGTGCCACAGGTCTTTCCTCAATCTTTTAATCTTTAAATTCAAATTAATCTTATGTTCAATTTTATTTTATTTTGAAATTTGAAATATACAAATTTTAAATTCATCTTCTTTGCAATAATTTTGCTTATCTCATTGTCTAAACTGGTTCATATTTTTGATATTTTTTTCCTTGTCTATGTTATATCTATACTTAAATCAGTTGAATCTTATTTTTTTAATGATTTTTTTTGCAAATATAACTCAATCTTTTTAAGGATCAATTCTCAAAGATTTTTTATATGACTTCTTACATTTTTATTTTTATTTATTTCTTCTTCTCTTATTGTTGATGTCTAAATGGGGGAGAAATATTGTTTGACCTCGTGTATTTGATTATGTTGTTCGTGTGTTGTTCATGTAATTTTTTGTGTGTGTTGTTTGTATTTTTGTTTATATTTTTTATTTGTTTTGTTTTTTGCTTTGATGTTTCAGTTATTGTAAACTTTAAAATTAAAAAATGTGATTAGTTTAACAATAATATCCCTTATTCTCACATGATTAATCATTCAGGGGGAGTTTAGGAGAAACTAGGACTTTTAAATTTATATAAACAATAATTATTTTGCCATCATTAAAAGGAGGGGGGGGGGGGGGGGGGGGGGGGGGGGGGGTTGTTAAGATAGTTGCTACTTAGATTTGAATGTTTCATATTCTTGCAAGTTGTATGTTTTGATGATTCCAAATATTATTGTTTTGATTATTATTTTCTCCTAACGCATTTTGGAAAAATTATTTTTTGGCTCTTGTGTGTACTAACATTTCAGATAAATCATATTCCAGATTATTGAAGACTTCAAATCAAGATCTGCTTATAATATTTTGTAACTTGGAGTCTGTAGTTTCTTTTACTTGAATTTGAGAAAGTGTGATTGTAATTGAGTAACTTAGCACACACACACACACCGGGGGAGAGCTCTAAAATTCACAACTTTATAATACTGATCGTACAGTACAAACCATGATCGTACGGGACGATCAAGTCAGTTATACTCCCCAAAGAGCAATAGAACGAATAGAGCACGAAAATTTTTTTCTAAGTCCGGATCATCCAGACGATTTTTCTTGTTTGTCCCTGGATGATGTCCGCTGGACTTTCACTTTGAACTATTCATCTAGACAATTTTTCCTGTTCATCCCTGGATGATGTCCTCTGGACTCTCACTTTGAACTATTTGTCTAGATGATTTAACCTATTCATCCCTAGATGATGTCCTCTGGACTCATGCTTTGAACTATTCGTCTAGACGGTTTAACCTGTTCATCCATGAATGATATCCTCTGGACTCTCACTTTAAACTATTCATCCAAACGATTTAACTTGTTTGTTCCTGGACGATGTCCTCTGGACACTTGCTTTGAACTATTCATCCAGACAATTTGATCCCTTCGTCCCAGGATGATGTCCTATGTTCTTTGAACTTGTGATCCATCCTGCATTTTTGTCCCAACGAACCTTGGGAATAATGATTCGTACCAGACAAACCATGATCGTACGGGATGATGATCGGGTATGAAGATAGTTCGTACCAATATACATTGAGGTCATACACAACAATTTTTACACTGTTCGTACGTACAAAATTGGATCATGCAGGACGATCATGAACGTACATATTTAAAACATTATAGGTTTTGGTCAATTTTTCATGTCCTTTTTTTAAAAGGTCCACTTAAAACTATCAAGCTATCTTTTGTCACTTTGTCTTCATGAATACTGAAGGGAGATTGAAAGAGAGAGTGAGAGAGAGTGTTTTAAGGAGAATTCTAACTACTGGAGCGTGAAGGGTTCACTTGGTTACTAAAAGGTAAGAATCTCTATTTGTAATTTTTGATTACTTCACTCTTTTCTCTTGTCCTTCTAGATTTCTTATGAGAAGATCTTTCAAGGAGATCCGGTTTTCTATTGATACTCAAGAAGTGTGAATTAACAACCAACGGGTTTTCTTCATACACTTGGAGAGTGTGAAAGGATGAAGGTTCTCTGCCTATACTTGGAGAGTGTAAAAGGATGAAGGTTCTCTGCCTACACTTGGAATCTGTGAACAGCCGATGATTCTCTGCCAACACTTGGAAGGTGTAAAAGGACGACGGTTCTCTGCCGCACCGGGTAGTGGTGGAAGAGAGTTTTTGTGAAGGCTTCTCCGCCTTGCTGTGGGGGAAAAAGGAGAGACACTTGTGGTAATAGTGCAATACCTAAAGTGGGAGACTTCATGTAGTGGATCTAGGTCGTGTTTGACCGAACCACTATAAATCTTGTGTCTTTTTATTTTTTTGCTACTTTTTACTTTACTGCTTTTGTTCTTATCTATGGTTAAAAATTGTTTTAAAATTTCATTAAAACTTTAATCAGTTTAAAGAGGAAGAATTTTTAAATTACCAATTCACCCCCCCCCCCCCCCCCCCTCCTTGGTTAGCCTTTTGGGATATAAGCTTAGGTCTAACAACCTAATTCATAATTAATAAGTTTCAACAAGAAATCCAGGAAGGATGAAAGCAAAAGGAAAACTAACCCATAAGGGACTATCACAAAATTAGAAAGAAAATAATAATTATGAAACTAATTTTTTTAAGAACTAAATAAGTGTTGTAGATTTTTACACCATTGTGGCAATGGTTTTATTTAACAAACTAACTAATGATCAAATTTATAAATATGAAAACTAGTTTTATCCATAAAGCACATATGAACACAAAGATAGGTTGACTCCTGAATAGTGTTAAGTTATAGTCTTCAGCCAAACTTGCCTAGATTTATCAATTTGGTTACGGTACATCGCTGCCACTCCTCAAGTGATTTCTACTAAGATCTTTTCCTTTATCCTTATGATTAATTTTATTATTACTAGGTAATAATCCAAGAGGTCTACTACTAAATGAGATTGTTAGTTGTCCTAAATGAGTTTTCAAATTTTTAATAAAAGCAATTTGACTTTGCACTTAAGTTTCTAATTGAATCACTACATCTTTTAAAAGTGACTTTCTATTTCTAAACTTATTATTTTGATTAAATCTTGAAGGATAAGAAAGTATAAGATTAACAATAGGTTATTGAGGGTTGTTCCAATTTCCACCTTGATTATTTTGACCAGAATTCTATTATTTTTTACTACCAACATTATTATTGGACCAATTAAAATTAGGTTGGATCCTCTAACATGGGTTATAGGTATTAGAGTAGGGATTATTTTATCTTCTGATTAAATTCACATTTTTAATCCCTTACACATTATTACTATTATTATAATTCAAATTATGTTCTTCCAAATGCATAGATGATCCTGATCCTAAATTTACTTCTATTATATTCAATTTCTTAGAAATTATTACAACTTGTGCAATCAAAATTGATAAAGCATCTAATTCATAGACTCTAGCTATTCTTTTAGGATTTATCCTATCCGTAAACCATAGGAAATTATTAAAATCCATTTCCTCTATTAGTTCATATGCTTCCTCAAATGGCTTAGACATTAAAGATCCTTCAGCTCCAGCATCTATAATTGACCTTAGATATCCTTATAAACCATTATAAAAGGTCTAAATAAAAACCAATCAGGTAAGGCATGGTGATGGTATTTCCAAGCATTTTCTTAAGTCTCTCCCAACTTTCATAAATTGATTCTCCTTCAAACTTGGTAAAAGATGTAATATCATTTCTAAATTTGACAGTTTTTAAAGGTGTAAAATACTTAGCTAGAAATTTGAGAGCTAACTCATTTCAAGTGGGTATAGAGCTTAAGGGTAAAGAGTTCAACCACATCATAGTCTTATCTATTAGAGAAAATAAAATAATCTAAGATTAATAGTATCATCCATGACACCATTATACTTAAATATTGTACAAATTTCTAAGAAACTGACTAAGTGTAAATTATAATATTCAACAAGAGTTCCCCCAAACTAGGAATTTTGAACCATCTGAATTATGATTATTAACCTATATAATAGGTCTACTAATACCCTTAATGATTCTATCGACTATATGGTTAGCATACTCCCTATGAGGTCCATAATGATCCTAATCAAGAACTGGGTCAAACATCTCTAAAATCTTTTTTATTTTTTAAAATTTTTGGAAGGGTCATTTCTTTCTTATAATCAAATAACAAAGGTTATTTTCTTAATTTACAAAGAATATGATAATGAAAAAATAATAACAACACAAAAAATATATAAAATGAGACAAATAGAATACATAATAAGTAGGTCTAAATATGCAATAATTTCAAATATATAGTTAAAATTGTAACATGAAAATTACTTCCTTTATAATGACACCAAAAACTTGATGTGGTTAGGCTTGTGTAGATTATAAAGATCAATTCTATCTGAGCTTAGCTAGATGTGGCATACAAAATTTAAAAATGATTAGATTTTCTTTAATATATTATTAATTAAAGCCCACTTAAATACATTTAAGTATACATGTTGAATCAAGAAAAAAATGGATGACGTAGAGTGTCAAAACCACGATTATACTAACTTGCAACAAAACTACTACAATTTACTCAAATTGAATAAGTTATCCTATTGAAATAAAAATGATGTTTTGGAGTTCCTACAACTTAATAGAAATAAGTTAAATAACTGATACAATTTTAATAAAAATATTTAGATTTATGCATGTAAATATCATAATTTTTCTATTGATATTCTTAATTTTATATGTGAATTATAGCAAATGCATCCCTATATCCATTTCGAGCTTAAATGAGTAAAAAGGATTTCTATTAACCTCCTACAGTTTAAATATCTCCATAGAACCTAGAATATTCAAATATCATTTTTCTAGGCATGTCAACATTCTATCTCAGTACTCCTTATTATTCTTGCATTCCTCCATCAAGGTTATATATTACACAAAATTTTAACTATACATATGTTCATTGTATGAATTAAATGAAGAACATGATATATAAAAAATATCCATAAATTCTTAAGAGTGCTAGAGTCTACATTAGTACTTAATATGTTATTAAATCTTCAATCTAAAATAAGAGATATAGCCAAACATAGAATAAATAACAAGCAAATACATTTTCATTATATTCATAGAAGAATTAAGTACAAGATAAGTAATAAAATTTTATTTCTAGAAAGGATTAAAGTATCTTTTCTACACTCCTTCCACTTACATAGTTGCTTATACAAGCAAAGGCTAAACTCTCTAAGAGATTGTATCTTATATTTTCCTAGCCTCTCCTAGATTTTACTCTTAGAGGGTACAAGAGAAAAACACTAAAAATATATTAAAATTTACTCAAGCGACTGAACTCTCTTAAAAATAAAATTGAACAACGATTTATAGGAAAACACAAAAATGACCTCAAGTATCGAGACACTTGACAAGGTAGTGTTGCAGCACCTAAATTTGAAATAGCATCTTGGCACTGATATGTTTGCTCAGCTACGGTGCTTGATGATGTGCAATGGTTACTAACTAAACAGATGCATCCTTTCACAATGTCGATCATGGCTCTATAAAGTTATAATTGTTATGTCACAACACTCTAAAAATCTGAGCCTATGGCTCAATTATGGAGTTTTTGATGCTAGGGATTTTTGCATTATAACACTGCATCATTTATTTCTCCAAGAACTAGGCACTGCAAAGTTGAATGTTAAACGAAGTGACACAACAATGCAATGATGATGTACGTGATGTTGCTGGAGCACTCACAAATAGAGAGGATGGCACTACAATGTCTAAAAATGGCCCTTTGATGAAGTTGATTTCAATGCAACAATATTATTTTATCCGGCAATGCGGTGCTATGTGTTACTTTGTATTTTTCATCATTTTTTAGAATTTTCTATACAAAAATAACTAAAATATATATTTTTACTGAAATTTAAATGTAATACACAATACATAATTTACACTTAACAACTACTATCCTTTTGAGATAAACCTTTATCCTTATAAGGATCTACTAAATCTTTCCCACTTATGAGTTAAAAATTATTACATTGTTCCTCAAATTTTTTATTGTTGATCAAACTAGAAAGTTCTCCAATTTGGTTTTCTATTTTTCTAAGGGCTTATGATTGATCCTGCAATTAAATTCTCATTTACATTACTATTTCTTCCAAAAGGACCTTTGTACTCCTAATTTGATTACTTTGATCAAGAATTAAGGGGAAATACAATGACACTATAGTGTCAAGTGTTGCAGTACTCACATGAATTTTATCTATAATAGATATTTTGTAAAAATTATATCTATGTGATCTAGTATATAACTTTTTATAAATTATAACTACCTGAGCATTCAAAATAAATAATGCATTTGATTCATAAATGAAAGTTCAATGCACGATGTTAAGCTTAAGTTAATTTTATTGTGATTCGGTCAAACAATGACCTATGTCTACTCCCTAGAGTCCTCCTCTTTGAGTATTGCACTAAATATTTAGTGAATCTCCTTTAGCCTCCGTAGCTAGTTCGAGAATCCCTTATAATCTTTTAATCAACCAGGTGCAGCAGAGGACCTGGAATCCTTTTTCACCCTGCATGTGAAGGCAGAGAACCTGGAATCCTATTTCATCCTCCTAGCAAAGGAAAGAAGTTGGAATCCTTTTTCACCCTCCTAGTGAAGACAAAGAACCTTGAATCACTTTCACCTTCCCTAGTGTGATGGAGTAGCCAGGTAATTTAACACCAAAGAGGCCTTCTTTTTAAAGCTTCCCTCAAGATAAATCTTGACACATGGAGGAACTCAGGTGCAAGTTCACTGAAGCAACCATGTAGAATTCTCTCTCATAGTCCCTTGAAAACCATAAGGATCTTTTCCCTCTCTTACAAAATCCACTCTTTCTCTCCCGAGCTCTAAAATCTCTCTTCAAGCTTTCTCCACAGGTAAATAACTCAATGAATGCTCAAAAGACTCTTATAAATTCTAATGAGAAAGCATAAATAGAGGGTTTCAACTAAGAATTCAATTATGTTGACTCTAATTATATAATATGATTTCAGATCATACAATATGATTAGTTCATAATATCCCTATTAGTACTGTATAAAGATTAAGGTGTTATACGATTAATCAAGTATTTGAGTTGATCGTCTAGTATGATATAAGCATCATCTAGTATAATTAGTTCAATCAAATTGGACTATCATTTTGTATGATTTATGATGAATAAATATCATCCCATATAAAGATCAAGGCATACGATATAATTTGTTCAATCATATGGTACGGTTTAACTAGGCCAATTAATCCTAATTTGGTCCCTAATTATAGAATTAATTTAGGCATGATTTGATTATATCATACAGTATGACTAATACATAATTTATATTTCAAAATATTTCCTAAATTATGGTTGGTGACTGAGATATTGATTTCAACTAATTGCCCTGTATGATCTATATCATACAATATGATTAGTTCAAATAGATTTAATTATCCCAATTAGCCATTTTAATAATTTTTTGTATAGCTAATCGTACAATTTGATATGGATCGCACAATATAATTAGCTCAAAAAACTACACTTCAAATTTTTCTCACTATCTCACTACCCTGAGTGTGTGTGCACGGTTACTAAACTAGCATACACCCTTATAGAACTTGACTCAAGAAATTAAAAATAAATAAATGAAAGTTATAGACTCTTTTAGCATACCCTATTCTACCAAGTCTTGAGCTATGAATCTTCATTGAATGGTGTATGATGTACCTAAAATGTTAGTACACACAAAAAACAAATATGTACTACAAACACTAGGATACATAAAGAAGCAATCAATAATATTTGTTATCATCTAAAACTTAAAATCGACAGCCTGAGTTATAATAATCTCCTCCTTTTTTATGATGATAAATATTATTGGTTGAATTTATAAACTAATAAATATTTTCTCCTAATCTCCCCCTCATTAAGAAAATTATATTAAAAATAGGGGAAATATTTATTTTATTTTATTTTATTTATGATTTTTATTTTATTTTAAGCTAAAAAAAATTGAAACTAAATAACAAATGAACAAATACAACCAAATAAATATCTACTCACCTTTTAACGTCACCAAAATGGAGAGAGAATACAACACAAAAATTGAACTACATGCATAAAACAAAAAAAAATTAAGAAGGGAAAGAAGAACAACTAAAAACACAACACATAAGGATAAAAAAATGAGAACATGCCAAAGAAAACTAAAACATACAATCATACATAAAACATTATTATTAAAAAACTAAACAAATAAAATAGACAAATAAACACACAAACAGACCTTATTATACTTATACCCATTCAACTATACAGCATAAATTTGTTACCTCCTCTTCTTGCTCATATATTTGAATAAGTCAGAGGTTAAGTCTGCTAAGGAGATTATTTGCTTCTTTTTATTTCCCATTTTTATATTTGACTTATCATCACTCTTTCATTTACATGTGAGTCTTTAGGTTGGGGCAGTCCTTTTTCACCATCTTGGTGAAGGTAGAGAACCTAGAATCCGTTTTCACCCTTTTGGTGAAGGCAGATAACCTAAAATCACTTTTACCTTCCCTAGAGTGGCAGAGTATCCAGGTACTATAGCACCAAAGAGGTTTTATTCCCACAAAAGTTTCCCTCAAGAAAATCATTGACACATGAAGGAACTCAAGTGCAAGTTCGCCAAAGCAATTGTATGGAACTTCCTCTCACACTTCCTTGAAACCCACTGTGATCTTCTCCCTTTCTCAAGAACTCCACCCTTCCTCTCACAAGCTCTAGGCACTCTCTTCAACCTTTCTCCAGAGGAGAATAACTCAATGAATGTTCAAAAGACTCTTATAAAGCCTTATGAAAAAGCTTAAATATATGGCTTTAAGTAACCCTAAAAATTGAATTATGTTGACTCTGATCATACAATACTATCCCATATCTTATTATATGATTAGTTCATAATATCCCTATTAATAATGTACTAAGAGTATTTCATTGTATAATTAATTCAAGTATTTGAGCTGAACGTCCAGTACGATATAAGCATTATCTAGTAAGGACAGTTCAATCGAATTAGATTATCATCCCGTAAGATTTGTGATGAATAAATATTATCCCATGTAAAGATTGGGTTATACAATATGATTTGTCCAATCATACGATATGATTTGTCCAATCATATGATATGATTTGACTGGATCACTTAATCCAAATTTGATCCTTAATTACATAATTAATTTAGGCAAGATTTGATTATATTATACAGTATGATACCTATCATACAGTATAATTAGTACATAATTTAAAATTCAAAGTGTTGCATAAATTATGACTAGAGGTAGAGATCTTAATTTCAAGTGATCATCCTATACGATCTGTATCATATAGTATAATTAGTTTAAATAACTTTAATTATCCCAATTATTTATTTTAATGATTTTCTGAATAGCTAATCATACAGTATAATATGGATCATATAGTACTTGAAAATTATAAATATCCTTCCAGGACTTGACTCCAGAAATAAAAAATAAATATATGAAAATTATAAACCCTTTCAATATATTGTATTTTACCGAATATTGAGCTATGAATCTTCATTGAATGGTGCATGATTTACCTGAAATTTTAGTACACAGAAAAATAAATATGCACTATAAACACTAAGAGACATAAAGATGTAATTAGTAATGTTTGTTATCATCAAAAACATAAACTTCATAGCCTGAGTTGTAATAATAAACTCCTGCTACTTTCTTAGGATTTTCCAGGTCATAAGGCTAGTGGATATTATTTGTAGTTATTTCCTAAAAAATTACAAGCTTCTTCAAATGACTTAGATATTAAAGATTCGCCAACTGTTGTAGCTATAATAAACAAAAAGGAACTTATCAATCCATTACAGAAAGTTTAAATAACCAACTGCCTGAGAAATTTTGGAAAAATTGACCTGGATCGGCCAGGCCGATATTTTATAGTCCAGGCCGATATACCAGGACGATATCCAAAAATAAGATTTTCCTAAGTAGATATGGCGGCAGATTCTTGCTGAATTGAGCCGATCGTCCTGGCGGATACAAAATCGTCCAGGACGATGTGTTTTACAAAAAGACGGCTGCTTTAATGAGAATGCCCTAATTAGGATTTCTACTTTTGTCAGATCGTCCAGGACGATATAAATATCGTCCCAGACGATGTTACCAAAAATAGAAATCTTTTAGGGCACAACAGAAAATCTTCCAAGTTACAAATCATCAGATACCACACCAAATACAACAGACTCAAGAAAGGAAAAAGATTACAAACTGACACAGACCTAGTCTACCCAATCTTGAGCTGATTCCAGATTACAGTCTGATCGTGTGGACCTGAAACGTTAGCACATAAGGCAATCGTAGAGAAATAAGGAATGTTTGCTATCATCAAAATCATAGATTCGCAACATGGTTATAGTGCCTCAAAGCTCATAATTCAACCACATCTTAACTTTATCCCTTAGAGAAAATGAGAATAATAAAAGCCTAATAGTATCATCTCTGATGCCATTATACTTAAATATTGCACAAATTTCTAAAAAATAAACTTAATTGCAAGTTAGTATTCTTATTAAGAGTTCCCAAAAATTAGAAATTTTGAACCATCATAATTATGGTGGGCCTCACATCAAAGTTATTGGCATGGATAGTAAGTCTATTGACACTGTAATGGATTCCTTCTACAATAGGGTCGGCATACTCTCTAATGAATTCCTTCTACTGGTTCATACATCTCTAAAATCTTTTTATTTTTTTAAAATTAGTAAGGGTAATTTCTATCTTAAATAATATGGCTCCTTACTATATCTACTAAGCATGCAAAAATAATATAACAAAATAAACTAAAGATAAAAAAACTAAATAATTAACAAAAAAACTTTATCTTTTTCAAAATTTTAATGTCTTATAGAACCTAAAAGGTTTAACATCCTATATCAAGGTATTTTAACATTATATTTCAATACTCCTATTTATTCTAATATTCTTCCGTCAAGATAATATATGATAATAGATTTTAACTACACTCATGGATATTATATATATTAAATTAAGAATGGGAGATATTAAAAATATCTATAAAGTAATTTAATGTATAAGAGTCTACATTAGTACTTACTATGCATTTACATTATTAGCCAAACACTCAAATATTTAGCCATACATGAATAATAAAAAGCAAACCCATTTTTATCTTATTTATATAAAAAAGATACATAATATTTAATAAAGATAAATGTCACCAAGAAGGATCAATTGATTTTTTCCACACTCAATCTAACAATAGAATTGCTTTTATAATATAGGCTAAGATCTCCAAATAAAAGTATATTGCACTTACCTAACCTTCCTTAGATTTTACTCCTATGGGGAACTTAAAAAGGCATTCAAACATAAAAGACTCCACTAAAAATGATAAAACTCTCTACTAAAAATGATAAAACTCTCTAATAAAAGAATTTAAAAATAATTTATAACAAGTGCAGAAATGGCCTCAGGCAAGAGGAGCTAGTACCTCAGTGGTGTTGGGCTTGAAAGTTCAAGTGAGGTGGTTAAATCTCGTTGAACTACCCAAGGCACATAAAGAGGGGGGGGGAGGAGGTGAATTGGTTATTTAAAAAAAAAAATCTCTCAAAAAACCCCTTTTTTATTTTTTTGATTAAATATGTATGCAAGCGGAAGTTCTTTATAAAAGCTATGTTATGTTACTCCTTTGATTTTTGCAACAAAAAATAAATAACAAAAGATTTTTCTTTATTTTTTTCAAATAATAATCACTACTACCAAAACTTGATAAACATAACATAAATTTGTAGAATTAATAAACATGCTTGAATTCAAAATGCAGGAATAATAAAATATAGAAAATAAAGTAGATTGAGCACACCAAATTTTATTGTGGTTCAGTAAAAACTTGACCTAAATCCACTCCCCAGAGTCCTTCTGATCTCTCAGTATTGCACTAAGACTTTAGTGTTTCTCCTTTATTCCCCACAACAAGGCAAAGAAGCCATTATACAACCTCATCCACTAATCCAATGCTGTAGAGTATCAAAATCTTTTTTCACCCTCCTAATGAAGGCAAAGAAACTTGGAATCCTTTTTAACCCTTCTAATAAAGGTAAAGTACCTGACAATCTTTAACCTTGAATCTTTTCTCCATATAGTAATACTAAAAGGCCAACAAATCCACTAGAGAAATCAAGGTGCAAGTCTTCTTGGAGCAACCATATGGGATCCCCTCACACTACTTCCCCCTCTCTCATAACTTCACCTTCTCCTTCTCCAATGCTATAAGACCTCAAAAAACTCTTTCTTAGAATGCCTTCAACAACCAATTATTAGTACACACAAAATGAGAAATCAAAAGCCAATCAATAATGTTTGTTATCATAAAAATCACAAGCTCGGGATCCCTAATTATAACAATCTCCCCCTTTTTTATGATGGAAAAACTTTTTTTTGTTATATTTGCAAGATTAGTTATATTTTCTCCTAATTTTCCCCTCACTAAGCTATAAATTTAAAACAGGGAATTATATTACATATATTTTTATTTTTTAATTATAAGGAAAGGCAACACAAACATAGGGAAAAGTGCATTGAACTAAATAAAATAGGAACGATCTATAGGACATCACCAAAAAAGGAGAAAATAGAATTAGAAAGACAAAACTTAACACAATAGGAAATAACCACATAAATTAAAACACACACCTAAAAGTAGGAGGGCCCTTGATCAGGTGGTGATGGAGGTGGCTGGAAGAACTAGTGAAGGGAAGATAATTATTCACTAAGCCAGACATGATTTTATTTGTGCTTCTATTGGTAATGATGATGGTGTTGTTGGAGCATATCTTATTGTTGATGATGTAGTTGTTAGAGCTACTGATGATGTTGCTGATGCAACTCATGTTGTTGACGCCACGCCCAATATTTGTAGACTCTATATACTATTGGGCTGACTGTAACTCAAGATGATCTAGTCATTCTATAATCAAGTCATAGGCATGGAATCCATGAGCATGTGGTGCAGTTGATGTTGATGGTGGAAGATGAGGTGGTGGCACAGGTGCTTCTCCCCCTGCTTCATTAAACTCATGCTCTTCTTCTCTCTCTTCCCATGGTGACAAGGAAAGGGAATGAGAAAGGACCCATCTGAGTAGAAGATTAGGAACATGATATGTGGTGCTGGATACTGAAGTTCATACTTCTGATCCAAGACATAGGATAAAAGGTGTCCTAATGCAAGGCTATGCTTACATTAGGTGGAGTGCAGGTGAAGGCAAGTGAGTGTTGAAGGTAATAAATGATCATTTGAGACTCATCCAATGCACTGTTAGACATGATTAGGTAGGTGACGATAAATAGAAGAGGAGTGATATTTACTCTATCTCCAACCTTAGGAATGATCAAAATTTGAAGAACATGCTGGATGATATGGGCATTTTAGGTGAGTGATTATTTCTGAGAGTCATATTGACTGTGGTCCAATCATAGTTAGTCTTAGAGGCTAAGTTGTAGGAATGAATCCCTTTAGTGGACAAATGAAGATGTTCAGTAAGGTCATCTTTGGTAATCTCTACATAATACTAATAGACATATGAGGTCATGGAAGAAAAATCTGCTTGGACTCCAAGACTTGCAAAAAAATAAAGAAAAATTCAAAGTAGAAAGGGAATGCTAGGATCATTAGGAATTACAGAGTGGTTGAGGCGAAGAGATCAATAACCTGATAGTTAAAAGTGGCTTGTTATAGGATACATGAGGGTGTGATATGGACCTTTTTGAAATGATAATAGGTAGCCTCATCATAGAGTGTTTGGAAGCAGTTGTCAATAAGACAATGAAGGAATTGCCCTAGAGTAGTTGATGGGCTCACTTGCTATCACCCATAGATATATTTAGAAGTGAGATATCAAAGAAATGGAAGAAGAGGGACAGAATGTTGAGTGAGTTCATACTTACAGATTCCTCTCATTTGTAGAATTTTTTGCATATCATATAGTACGATCCAAGGAATTCAATTTGTATGGATGATCTATAAAAAAATGGTCAAATTGAACAGTATGATAAGGATCATACTGAACAATCTTCACAAAATGTGTTCATCCTGAGGAGTCATCTGAATGATTATTTTTTATATATGGATCGTATAGTATGAACATGTGTTCATACAACATGATAATGTAATTATGATCATACCTGCCAGATTCAATTCATTAAATGGTCACTAATATAAGGATCGTACTAGACGAAGAGGTGGTCGTACAATACTATAACTAATTATTTATCTGATTAAGGCTAATGAATTTATGAATGATTAGGGTATGTAGATATGTACATGGTGTAAAGTATGAATGATATTTAAATAGTAAGATGTAAACAATTTTTCATTTTTATTTTTAATTTCTTTATTTAACTATTTTTTAAAGTGTGTTGTGTAATGATTAGGGAGTTTTTTCTAATTAGCAAAATCAAACATACAAAAAAACATAAATAACAATAAAAAAAAAAGAAAAAAACAAATGGGAAAACACACAAAACTAACTAATCATACATGAGGTTGATTTCACTTTAGTCCTGAGTAAAGCATAAATATCAATGACACCTATTCTAAGCTTTAGTGTACTACAAGTGTCATAATTTAGGGGTTTGATGAAAATGTTGTCCAATTGATTTTTAGTGACATCATGATGCAGTTCTATCTCCCTTGGCTACATGATCTCTAATTAAATGATATCTAATGCCTATATGCTTAGTACGAGAGTGTTGAGTTAGATTTTTAGAAATGCATATGCCATTAGTGTTGGCAAACATAATAGAAATGATGCCCACTAATAGTTTAAAATATAGGATCTGCTTCATTATCCATAAGACTTGAGCAATGTAACTTCCTATAGTTATATATTATGCCTTAGTGGTGGATAACGATGTAGAGTTTTGCTTCCTACTAAATCAAGAAACTAATGATTATCCTACAAATTTGTAGGTTCCTGAGGTACTTTTTCTATATATCATACACCCTACAAAGTCTGAGTTTGAATATCATATTATTTCAAAGGAAGAGTTATGTCTATGTTACTAGATAAATCAGTTTTGAGTGCCAAAATGATATCTAAGAATTATCTTACTATAGTATGGGATTTCTCTGGATCAGCTTTAATGTAGCTAAAGACATATACCAAACATTATATAAGGTCTACTAGTACTCAAATATAGAGTGGTCCTATAATACCCCTATACTTCTTCAGATCTACTAATTTTTATTTGGATCCTTGCCTAATTAAAAGTAGAGTTCATGGGTGTATTTAGTACCTTAGTACCTTCCATCTCATACTTATTTAGGATCTCCTTAACATATTTTCTTTGACTAAAAAATATTTCATCATCTCTTTACATAACACTAAATCCAAGAAAGTATGTAATCTCTCTCATCATACTCATCTAAAATTCTTTACTCATAGTTTTGGAAAATTCATCATAGAGATTTTTACTTGTAGATCCAGATAATATATCATCCATATAAATTTGAACAATGAGTAAATCATCTTCTATTTTCTTTAGGAATACGGTGGTATCTACACTACCCTTAACAAAGGATCTATCTGGGGGATATATATTAAGCCTCTCATATCAAACTCTAGGAGCTTGCTTCAATCCATAAAATACCTTTTTTTTTAATTTTAACCTTGATTAAGAAAGGTTGAATTTTCAAATCTATGGGGTTGTTCTACATAAACATCTTTCTTAATTACCCCATTTAGAAAATCAATTTTAACATCCATTTGATATAACTTGAAGATTCTAAAACATGTAAATGCTAATAGAATTCCAATGGCTTCTAACCTAGTTATAGGGGTAAAAGTCTCCTCAAAATTAGTACCTTCAATATAATTGTACCACTTAGCTACTAACTTGGCCTTATTCCTAATCACTACTCCAAAGACATTCATCTTATTCTTGAAAACCCACTTTGTTTCTACAATACTCTAATCCTTAGGCATACTAACTAACTCCCACACATCATTCCTAATAAATTAGTTTAACTCTTCTTTTATAGCTAGAATCCAAAATTCATCAAATAGGGCTTGATCTACATTAGTGGGTTCTACCATAGAGATGAATGCAAAATGACTAACCTCCTTCCAAAGTCCATGCCTAGTTCTAACTCCTATAGATGGATCTCCTAAGATGTATTATGTAGGATGACTAGATTAATATCTCCATTCTCTAGGTAATGGATCCTGAGGTTCTTCTCTATTTCCTAGGTCAATAGATTCAAGTCCTTGGGTAATATCTACATGTTCTTCTTCTTTTAGTATATGCTCAATAGTTCTATCATATTCATAGAATAGAACATGGGTAGACTTCTCTACCACTAAGATCCTCTAACTAAAGATCCTATAGACATTACCTAAAGAAGAGTAACTTAAGAAGACTCCATCGTCAGATTTTGGATCAAATTTTCTTATAGGAAAATTGTCATTAATGAGAACAAACCACCTACAACTAAAGACATAAACATGTGAAAGATTGTGTCCTACCCATAAATGGCTCAGAGGGTGTCTTATTGAGTTTGGATTTAACATTAACTCTATTCAGAATATAATAAGCAGTATTCACTACTTGTACCCAAAAATATATAGGGAGAGAATATTTAGCTAATATAGCCCTAGTAGCTTCTACTGATGTTATATTCTTTCTTTCAGTTATATCATTCTACTGAGGGGTCCTAGGGATAGAGAAGTTATGTTCTATTCCTAGTTCCTTACAATATGATTCAAACTTATCATTCTCAAATTTTCCACCATGATTACTATGGATAGTTAAAACTTCAAATTATGTTTTTTTTAAATCTAAGTGGAGAGCATTCTAAACTCCTCAAATTATTCACTTGTATGAGATAAGAACCTAACCCCTGTGAATATAAATAAATCAACTATAATTACAGATCCATAAGTCTCCTCGCCTAAGTTGGTTATATTAACTGGCCCAAATAAGTCCATATGAAGGATTTCTAGTGGCCTAGAGGTTATGATGTTCTTAATGAAATGAAATGATGATTTGAATTATTTTCTTAGTTTCCATGCATCATAAAGGTGGCCCTTAAAAAAAAAATCTAAATTTGGTATGCCTCTAACTATATCTTTTTGGGTGAACTTCCTAAGGGTTTTCATGCTTGTATGATATAGTCACCTTTTCCATAACCAGGATTCATCATCAACAACAACAATAACATCAAGCCTTTATCCCACTACGTGGGGTCGGCAACATGAATCCTTTTCCTCCATTGTGTCCTATTAAAAGTCAAATTCTCGTTTAAATCAAACAAAAAAAGGTCATTCCTAATATTTTCTAACCAAGTCTTTTTAGGTCTGCCTCTACCTTTCTTAACATAAGTCAAATCTAATACCTCTACTCTCCTAACAAGGTCATCGGAAGGCCACCATTTTATGTGACCAAACCATCTAAGGAAACTCTCTTTCATCTTATCTTTTACTGGAGATACTCCAACTTTTTCACATATATGCTCATTTCGTATCCTATCTCTAAGGGTAAAGCCACTCATCCACCTGAGCATCCTCATCTCTGCCACACTTAACTTAGTATTATGCTTCTCTTTTAATGGCCAACATTTGGCACCATAAAGCATTACAAGCCTCACCACCATCTTATAGAATTTTCCCTTAAGTTTAAAGGATATTTTTCTATCACACAATAAGCCCGATGCATTCCTCCACTTCAACCATCCAACTTGAATTATGTTGATAATATCTCCATCTATTTCACCATCACTCTGAACAATAGATCCAAGATATCTAAAATGTGTACTCTTATTAATGACTTGATCTCCCAAAGTCACAATCCCCTCACTAGGTCTATTACTACTAAAATTGCACTCCATATATTCCATTTTAGATCTACTCAAGCGAAAACCTTTTGACTCTAAGGTTGACCTCCATAATTCAAGTTTACCTTCAACTTCCTCTCTAGTCTTATCAACAAGAAGAAAATCATCAGCAAAAAGCATGCAGCAAGGTACATTCTCTTGCAAATGTCTAGTGAGAACATTCAAGACTAAAGAAAAAAAGATATGGGCTTAAGGCTGAACCTTGATGTAACCCAAGTGAAACAGGGAAATACTTGGTCAAACCACCTTGTTTTTGAACACAAGTAATAGCTCCTGCATACATATCTTTAATGATTTGAATATAAGCATTATTAACTCCTTTCTTATCAAGAACTCTCCATAGCACTTCTCTTGGAACTTTATCAAATGCTTTTTCTAAATCAAGAAATATCATATGTAGATCCTCCTTATTTTCTCTATATTTCTCCATCAAACCTCTTAATAAATGTATGGATTCCATAGTCGACCTACCCGGCATGAATCCAAATTGATTTTGAGAAACATTAGTATCACTCCGCAACCTATGCTCCATAACTAGCTCCCATAGTTTTAAAGTATGACACATTAACTTAATTCCTCTATAATTCGCACAATCTTGTGCATCACCTTTATTCTTAAAAATAGGAATTAACACACTTATTCTCCACTCATCTGGCATCTTTTTAGTCTTCAAAATAGTATTAAAAAGGTTAGTAAGCCAATAAATTCCTTCATCTCCTAAGCATTTACACACCTCTTTTGAAATATCATCTGGTCCAACAACTTTTCCACCCTTCACTTTCTTTAAAGCCTCTATAACTTCGAGTTTACTAATACGCCGATAAAAACATAAATTTTATTTTCATTTAGGGTGCTAAGGTCACAACAGTCAATATTATTTTCATAATCTTCATTAAAAAGTTTAGCAAAATATCTTATCCACCTCTATTGAATATCATTCTAAGAAAAGTATTTTTTGATATTCATCCTTAATAGACTTCACTTGAACTAAATCCTTACTACTCCTATCTCTTTGTTTGGCTAATTTATACATATATATTTCTCCCTCCTTAGTATCAAATCTATTATATAAATCACTAAAAACTAAGGACTTTGCATCGCATATTTCTTTCTTAGATTCCTTACAAGCCTCTTTAAACCTTTCCCAATTATCAGAATTTTTAGAATTAAACTAATTTTTATAACAAATCTTCTTATTTTTAATATTTTCTTTCACATTTGGATTCCACCACCAACTATTTTTACTGTTTGGAGCTTTTCCCACTGATACTATAAGCACATCTTTTGTGATATTCTTAATATTACTAGTCACGTTTTCCCACATAACATTACCGTCCTCATGCACAGTCAAAATTTTAAGATCTAAAATCTTACTCTCAAAAATATATTTTTTTTAGTATTCTTTAAATGCCCTCATCTAATCCCCGAATATCATTTTACTTTATTTTTTATTTTCTGCCCCTTTATTTTTAAGTCCAAAACTAATAATCGATGTTGGGTATATAAATTTTCACTCAGAATAACTTTACAATCTTTGCAATCTAAATGACCTAATTTTCTTGTAAGAACATAGTCAATCTTAGTTGTAATATATTTATTTTTATAAGTGATGAGATGCTCATTCATTTTCTTAAATAAGGTAATAGCAATTAAAAATCATAAGCTAAACAAAAATCTAATATGGTCTTGCCATCTTTATTTGTTATTCCAAACCCATGGCCATCATGAATGCTTTTAAAATCATCCACCTCTCTACCAACATATCCATTTAAATCTCTTCTAATAAAAACTCTTTCTTCAAGAGGTATCTTTTGTATTAATTCTTTTAAGTCATACCAAAAATTTAATTTAGAACTCATATCCAAACCTACTTAAGGAGTATAGCACTTATAATATTAACAATCTTAGCATCAACAATAATCTTTAAAGCTATAATTTTATCTCCAATCCTATTAATTTTTATAACATTATCCTTCAAACTCTTATCTATAATAACACCTACACCATTTCTAGTATGACTCTTACACGAATACCAAATTTTAAATCCTAAACTATAAAATTTCTTAGCCTTCTCTCCAACCCATTTAGTTTTCTGAATGCACAAAATATTTAACTTCCTATGAATCATAATATCTATTAATTTCATTAATTTTATTATAAGGGAACCTATATTCCAAGTTCTTGTCCTAATTTTAGTTTCATGTTTTTTAGTATTATAAACTAGCTTCTTTGCCCACATTCATCCTTGATGTGGGAACCCTTATCTATTTAACACTACACCCATGCATCGGTGACGCGACCCTTGCACATTTATCACTGTATTCAAGTCATACAGTGCATTGCTTCTAGGGGACGTCCTAGCATTAACACTCTTATTTCTTAAAGAATTCATGTCATTATTATTCGACAAGTTTTACGCTAGTTGTCGACTTCCTAACATAACCCTCCACTTTTTTCATCTAAGACTTGGGACCTGGCAATGGAAGTGTTGACCAAGATTTATCAACAACAGCTTTTAAATATAAGGAATTAGAATAATCAACACAATTTAAGTCAAACATATATTTATTGTTTATTTTTTTCTTCTAAAATAATATTTCTATTTAAGCTAATCAAACACTTAGTGGATAGGAATTTAACATCAAATCCTTTATCAGATAATTGAGTAAGACTTAACAAGTTATGTTTCAAATAATCTACTAGCAAAATATTTTCAATGATAAATTTCTTTGAGTTGCTAATCATACATATTCCTACCACTTTATAGTGGTGTTATTTTCTAATATAACTTTGCCTCCTACCTTAACCTCCAATGTGATGAATTTCTTTAAGTATCCAGCCATGTGTCGTGAGCATACGTTGTCCAGGTACTCTATGCTCTCACTAGGTCTTTTGTGAGAGCACCCCTCATCTTGATTAGAGTGATACAAACTATCATTCACCATAAAGAATAAATTAGTTACCTCCTCTACTGCTTCATATTCTGATGAATTTGAGGCAGAATCTTCCTAAAAAGCCTTCTACATTCTTTGCTTCCCCTTTCTGAATTTTTCTTCTCCTTACCCTTCTCTTTGAGAGGGGTGAGCTTTTAAGTTAGGACATTCATATTTCAAACATCTTGGTTTCATGCATTCAAAATAAATACTGTCAAAGGAAAACTTAGTAGTTTTTCCTTATTTATCTTTAGTCCAATGTTGATGATGTCTTTGCTTTCTCTTCAAAATCTCTTGAATTGATAGGTCATCAACACTATATCATCATCATCAACAACAACAACAAAATTGTCACTTCTGAATTAGTAGCCTTCAGTGCAATTACTTTATCTTTCCTCCTATCACCTGCATCCATAAGTCTTTAACTCACACTTTATTTGTAAGCAATGAATGAGCTAAGCAGATTATCAATAGAATATATATATTCAAATTTTTAGATTCACAAATAGGTGTAACTTTTACATCATAAATACTTGGTAGATAATGAAGAATTTTATTAAATTTTTCAAAGTTTGATACCTCACTACCTAAAGAACCCCATTTTGATTTCTAATTAAATACAAATACATGAGAAAGTTCCTTACAAAAGCTATGTTATTTTGCTCCATTGATTTTCATAGCAAAAAATAAATAATAATTTTTTATTTTTTTAATTACTTTTTAAATAATAATCAGTACAACTAAAGCTTGATAATCATAACACAGATTTGCAAGAATAATAAACATGAAAGAAGTCAAAATATATGAAAAATAAAATGCTTAAAATAAAGTAGAACAAGCACACTAGATTTTATAGTGATTTGATCAAAACTTGACCTACATGCACTCCCTAGAGTACTTCTTTCATGGTATTGCACTAAATCTTTAGTGTCTCTCTTTTAGCCCCCACATTAAGGAGGAGAAGCTCTTATACAATCTCTTCAACCAACCCGGTGTGGCAGAGTATAAAAATCTATTTTCACTCTTCTAGTGAAGGGAGAGAACCTTGAAAACATTTTCACCCTCCTGGTGACGCTAAAGAACCTGACGATCTTCAGCCCTGAAGCTTTTCTCCCCAGAGCAACCCCAAGAGACCAATAAAGCCACTGGAGGAATAAAGGTGCAAGCCTTCTTGGAGAAATTATGTGGAATCTTCTCACACTACTTCTCCCTCTCTCACAACTTCTCGGAGAAATTATGTGGAATCCTCTCACACTACTTCTCCCTCTCTCACAACTTCTCCTTCTCCTTCCCCAATGCTCTAAGACCTCATAAAGCTCTCTCTTATAATATGTTTAATAGATAAAAAATCTTCTCAAGAGTGTAATAAATTTTTTTTATACAAGGCTTAAAAAACTAAAATTTTAATTCAGCCATAACTATTTGTACATTATGATTAGGTCAAAACCTAATTCATCTAGTATGCAAAACATAATCTTAGTATGATCTATTTAACACCCTGTATACTTATCTTATAGTACGATGATTGAATTGTATGGTACAATTAGTTTATTCTCCTTAAATTCATACAAGATGATCGTTGGGATGATAAATTTTCATCTTCACCCATCATCTAATACGATGGGTATTGTAATATATGATTAGTTTAATAAATCAAGGTTCATCCAGAATGATCCAAAGAATGACCAAATTTTATCTTTACCTATCATTCAATATGAACCACATAGTATTATACAATCTTTGTATTAAATAAACCTTGATTTAATTGACTAATCATGGGGATTAATTTAAGTAATTTTTTTAATATCATATAGTATAAATTGCTTTATATAGTACAATCAGTTAAAAAATTAAATTTTAAAATACTTACTTAAATTTGATTAGTGGTTAGGGTTACTGGGTTAAATGAAGCAAGCAATATGACCTGATTCATATAGTATGATTAGTTTAAAAATAATAATTACAAAATTAATAGTTTTAATTCATTTTTTTTAATAATTAATCATACATTATGATATAGATCATACCATATGATTAGTTCAAAAAATTTCAAAGTTCATTTTTTCACTCCCCAATGTGTGTATGCATAGTCACCAAATCAACATACACCCTTTAATGACTTTGACTTAATAAATAAAAAAATAAATAAAAAATAAAGATTATAGACACTTGCAGACATCTTCCTATTCTATACAATCTTGAGCCCCGAAAGTTCTTGGATCGTGTATGATGTACCAAAATATTACTACACATAAAATAGATATACAATACATATGCTAGAAGAAATCAAAATCCAATTAATAATATTTGTTATCATCAAAATTATAAGCTCGAGATGCTGGATTGCAGCAGGGCTTACTCCGCTATAGCATTAGGCTGATATGGCATGATTAATGGTTGAATCAACGTGTCTTTTGGCTAAGTCAAAATGGCTCCTCAAATTGGTAACATCTCTACTACAGTGCAACAAAAGTTAAGCTCTACGGCACTTGAATGTACAATTCAACACCGCGACATTGAAATGCTTGGTGCTATAACGCTCATTTTTTGAGACTGTAGTGCTGCGGTGCTATTTTCTAGCACATCAATGATGTGATGCACTATGGAACTAACCTTGGCTCTAGCGCGCTGGTGATCTCCCTAAAATGCTAGAACAGTTGACTCTATAATGTTTGAAAGTTCGATGGGGATGTTAAGCCCTATGAACTTAGTCCCAAACTAACCAAGAGGGGGGGGGTGAATTGGTATTTTAAAAACTTCTTTTTAAACAAAGAAATAAAATCACATAAACCAAATCACACCACAAAATAATGCAGAATTTAAAAGTGCGGAAGCAAGAAAAAGAACACAGAAATTTACAGTGGTTCGGTCGACTCGACCTACGTCCACTCCTTGGAGGCACCCTCCAAGTATTGCACTACACAAAAAGTGACTCTCCTTTAGCCCCCACGGCTAGGCGGAGAAACCCTCACAAGAACCTCCTTTTTGCCACCCCGGCAAGGCAGAGAACCTATCTCCTTTTGCTTCCTCCTGAAGCTGGCAGAGAACCAGAACCAAAAGCAAAACTCCTTACCTCTACCGACCCTTCCACGGACGAGAAACTCTAGACGAAGACGACGCAGAGAGATCCTTGAAGTAACCCTTGTGAAACCCCTCACAAGCTCCCCCTCACAAGATCCTCTCTCTCTCCTCTCTCTCTCTTTCTCTCCTCAAGGTCTTCTCAGGTCAAGGCAGTAACCAAAGTTTTTTAAAAACGTTGAACAAGAGCTCTTAAATAGAAGAGCTTCAAAAGAGCTCATTAATTGCAAGTTGCCGACAATATCGTCCAGGCCGATATGGACATCGGCCTGGCCGATCAGTACAAATCAATGAAGATCGGCCAGAGCATAGCCCTGGATGCAAAACAAAACGATTGAAAAATAGCTTGATCGTCCAAGCCGATCTCACGATCGTCCTGGCCGATCAGTTTAAATCAGAGGAAAATCGTCCTGACAATAGCCCTGAATATGGGCTGGCCGATATTGATCGTCCTGAGGTAACTTTAAGGTTTTTGACTAGATCGGCCTGGCCGATCTTGCGATCGTCCAGGACGATATGATTGTATCAATCATCCTTAATTACTTCCTTGATTTCCTGAACAATTATGGCATAATTTGTGAATATCGTCCAGGCCGATCCGAGGATCGTCCTGGCCGATAATTTAAAGATACAGTATACCATACTTGTCTATGGCGGCTACTTCTTTCTGTTTTGAGCTTATCATCCTGGCCGATACACGTATCGTCTAGGATGATCTGTTAACGTCGGCTGCCTTAATTAAGAATCCTTAATTAGATTTACTGTTTTAAGCTGATCATCCAGGCCGATCAAAGAAATCGTCCTGACCGATATGAGTAAAAACAGAAATTCTAAGTCTCTCAAGTGTGTGTGTGAAGGGTTACAAAGCATCAGTCTCTTTGACTATTACAAGTGGACTCAAAGGTAAAAAAGCAAAAGTACAGACTGACTCAACCCTAAACCTACGCATTCCTGAACTTGGCTCCTTTTTGATTGTCCGATCGTCGATTCCTGAAAAGTTAGAAGCAACAAGCTGTCCAAGAGAAACAGTGTTTGTCAATCATCAAAACATAAGACATGAAAAATAGATTTGCAACAATCTCCCCCTTTTTGATGATGGCAAAACACAAGTAGGACAAAAATAGATTCATTAGAAAAACAAAGTTACAATATCAACTTTTTCCTACCACACCCTATCCTACCCTATCCTACTCCCCCTTTTTGTCATCACAAAAAGAGAGTCCAGAAACAGCAGAGAAAAGAGAAAATAAAAACATCACGAAATACTACTACAAAAAGACAAGAAACAATAACTCAAAGCACAAACTAAAAGAACGAGGGATCCTGATCATCAGATGGAGGAGGTGGAGGTGGCTGCTGAAAGTAACTAGTAAGGGTGGTAAACTGAGCATTGAACCAGGCGATGTCCTGGTCATGCTGCTGCTGCTGGTGAGTAAGAAAACTGTCAAATCGAGCTAAATCCTCAGCGCGGTGATGCTCGTAGCGGGCAATGTCCTCAGAGTGTTGCTGCTCCTGGGCAGCAACATATGCATCAAACCGGGTCTCCCAACGATTAAATCTCTCAATCAACTGATCAACCGGTGAGTGTTGGTGGAGAGGGACAGGGTCAGGAAAGAGAGCTGGAGCGGGAGCCTCCTCCTCTCGAGCCCCCTGAGGTTCCTCAGGGTGGAGACGAGTACTGTGAAGGGTGCTGAAGGAATTGCTTGAGTAGAAGGGAGTTGGGAGGTTTGGTGGAATAGGATATTGAAGTTGGTATTTAGTTTCAAGAACATAGGCTATGATGTGTCCTAAGGCTAGATTTGGCTTTCTTCTATGGCCTGGATCGCGAATTGTTGTTAGGTGATCAATGTAACGAAAAAATAGGTCCGCAGTGTTGAATTCCCTATGGGCCATGATGTAGAAGGTAGTGAGGGAAAGTAGAGGGGTAATGTGGACTCGGTCGCCGGCTTTTGGAATGACAGAGGTGCGAAGGACATGTTGGATTGTCCTAGCATCTCTGACTAAAGAGCTAGTCTCTCCAACATGGTAACGGACATTGGTCTGGCGAAGAAAGTGATTTGTCGTGGACCAGTCATAATCAGGGTCAGGGGCAATTAAGTGCAGCTTATCTCCGGTGGTGGATAGCTGTAAAAGATCAACACAGACCTGATATGTGATTTCGACAGGGCGTTGATTCACATAGGAGGACAGGGCTGTGAAGGTGGAGTTGATTCGAAGGTTTGCAAAAAATTCTAGAAGGAACTCAGAATTGAAAGGGAAAACAAGAGACAGAATGAAGCAAAGGGAAGTGTGAGCGAAGAGATCCATTACCGGGTAAGAGATGTGGACTGGATTGATAATTCTGGAAACCGTAATTCCACATTCTTTATAGCGATGATATGCGGCTTCATCTTCTGCTTCCCGGAAACGAGGGTCAACACTTGCCCTTGAGGAACTTCCAGAGGTCTGACGGACGCGCTTCCCACCAGCCATTTGAGAGAACTTAAGCAAAAACACAAAGGAGAAAGGATGAAGAGTGAAAAATCATGGCTGGATCGGCCTGAATTTAAAGAAAACGGCCATATCGTCCTGGCCGATCGCGGAATCGTCCAGGCCGATATGTGTCAATAATTGCGTACAGGCCGATTGGTCAAAAAGGCGGTCCAATCGTCCGGGCTGATCAGATATCGGCCAGGCCGATTAGACACAGGCTATCGGCCCGAGGAGTCAGTCCGGACGACTGTTGAAAAAGCAGATCGTCCGGGCCGATTAGGTGTATCGTCCAGGACGATGCACAATAATTGATCGTACCGGCCGAAGTTAAAACATTTTAAATGCTTGCCACGTGTATCGTCCAGGACGAACAGTGGATCGGCCCGGCCGATGGTCCAATAATGGATCGTCCGGGGCCGAATTTAAAGATCAAAATGTACTGACACGTGGATCGTCCGGGACGGTCCAGTGTATCGGCCAGGACGATGCACATAGAATGCATCGGCCAGACAAATATACTATCGGCTAGGACTATCACCATGAGTTTGATCAAATCGGCCCGGACGATAATGTATCGTCCAGGACGATGAATTTCAGTAAGCACAGAAAAAGGTCAGCAGATGGATTTTGGAAAGAATTTGTCATATCGGCCAGGACGATATAAATATCGGCCAGGCCGGTGTGACTTGAATTTGAAATCAAGAAAAGAATGGTGATGATCAAGACCCTCAAAAATAAAACAAAAGAAAAGACAGTCAAAGACACAAAAATAACACAATGAAAAAAATAAAAAAGTCAAAGACAAAAAAATAAAATAAAATAAAACAAACACCGAATATTTTTGGATTTTAATTTTTCTATTTTTTTTGTTTTATGGAGGTATCATATGAGAATTCTTTTCATGAATTTAAACTTTTAAAGTTTTAGGAGATCAAGAGGTTTAACAAAATCCAATTAGAAGAAGGTAGAAAAACTGATTCCATTTACCCTAGATCGGACATCCTTCAGGGTACAAAATTCTCTTAAAAACAACAGAGTCCTAACTCGGAATAACAAAAAGAATAAGAAGATCCAATCAAGACTTGTTAACAACTAAAATATCTCATAAATAATAAACCAAAATAATTTTTCTCAATCATGGAAATTGAAATCAAATCTTTGAACATATCACATAATCAATGAGTTTTGTAAGTTTTAAGAGTTTTACCAAAGAGATGATAGCTTGCATTTAGTGTGCTAATTTTATGCCTCTTGTCACTTTTATTGGCTCTTTGAGCATCTTTTGATTTTTGATACACTTTTGTGTATATAGCTTTCTTTTCAATTTGGCTTCATTGGCCTCTTTCCTTTTTAACTTTTGCAAGCTAAAAATTCTTTAATATACCCTTAAAAAAAAATACTTAGTTGTGAGTATATCCTCCAAATATTAGAGAATAGGAGCTCTCTCTCTAACATAGGGAAGAACAATCCACAACACAAAATCAAAATCACGTGATAACTGCAATGGTAAGATTTCAAAAGCTTGAATGATATCAAAGAATTTTGACTATTATGCATAAGATGATTTAATGTAGCAAGATTAGAAAGAGATCTTAAAACGTCATTGGTTAAACTGAGATTAGACTTTTGTTTTATAGAAGAAAATCATGCCACTAAACAAAGTCAGAAGAAGGGAAAAACATCAACAGTTTACTTCCTTTAACCAATTTTAAAAAGCTAGACCCTATCTCCAAAAACTCCAATATTTAAAAGCTTGAGAAGTTTTATCATATAGAAGCCCAAAAAAAAAAAATAAAGATCAAAGTAAAAAAAAAATTAAAAACAACACAAAGTGAACACAAAAACTAAAAATAAAAGACACACAAAAAACTAAAGATTTCAAGCAAGTGATAAAGCAATGGATTTAAGTAATTGAGCTGCAAGCCTCCTTATGTTCAGTTATCTTATGCTCCCACGAGGTCTTTGGTGAGAGCACTCCTGCAAAACTCAACAACAGTCAGTTTTAGGAACCCAAACAGATTTGGGCTCCTTCTTAGGAAATGTAGAGTGCAATGTAGATGTGGTATGCTTTGAATCATGCATCTTGGGTCTCCACACCCAATGTGTACTGCGGTGAACTGTGTAAGTGTGTGAGATGTGTCCTAGCATGCCACAAGAAAAACATTGAACTCCAGGAAAAGGTTTTCTTAAATGGTTTGGGTAAAAATACCTCTTCCTAGGTTCTGGCCTTTGATTAAAAGTTGGTGTCATCCTAGCTTTCTTACATGTTTTCAAATCATTTTGAATTCTCAAGTTAGTTCTTTTTAATGCATCATTCTCAATCCTCAAATTTTTCTCAATCTCTTTAGATTTCTTAAGATCATCATTAAGTGAGGTGTGTGAAGCTTTTAATGCATTACTTTTATCAACTAATTCCAAATGCTTCTTGTTTAATTCATCAAATTCATCAAGGAGAGCCATGTGATTTGAATCAATCGTTGCATGATCTTTGAGAAAAACTTCATGCTCTTTTTGTAGATTTGAATGTTCTAATTTTAGGCTAGCATGAGTTTTCTTAAGTTTTTTGTATGATGTATGGATTTTTTCACAAATCTCAAATAATTCATCATATGTTGGTTTACATATCTCTTCCTCATCACTTTGATTTTCTCCCATGAAACACAAGTTTGTAGTCTCTTCCTCTAGTTCAGTCTCAGAGGAATCAGTACCAGATTCTGCCCAGAAGCCTCTTTGGATTTTCTTATTCTCCTTCCTAGGCTTAGCTTTCTCCTCACCTTTTTCCTTTTCTTTGCTTGAATGATCTTGAAGTGTAGGACAATCGGCTCTTACATGTCCAGGTTTTCTGCATTCAAAACAAACAACATCAGAAGATCCTTTAATATGTTTATGATCCTTACCTTTTCTCCAACTTTGATGATGCTTTTGTTTCTTCCTTAGAAAGCTTTTGAATTGCCTTGTGATGAAGGCAACTCCATCGCTTTCAGATCCGGAAGATTCAGAATCCGATTTGTGTGCCTCAATGCAATTGTTTTCTCCTTTTTCTTCTCACCTGCATCAAGATTTCTTTGATTCACCCCTTGCTCGTAAGCAATGAGTGAGCCAAGCAAGTTATCAATAGAATAGGTGTTCAAATCTTTAGATTCAGTGATTGCAGTAATTTTTGCATCATAAGACGAAGGCAAGCATCTCAAAATCTTGTTAACTTTTTCATAGTTTGAAAGTTCTTTTCCTAGTGCATGCAATGAAGTAGCAATCTGAGTAAACCTAGTGTACATGTCAGAAATCGATTCATGAGGTTTCATACGAAAAAGTTCGTAGTCATGCAAGAGAATGTTTAAACGGGATTGTTTAACTTCATTAGTGCCTTCATAAGTAATGCACAATTTATCCCAAATTTCTTTACCAGTTTTGCAAGTTGAAACACGCATGTAATCCTCAGATTTCAAAGCTCAGAAAAAACAATTCAAACATTTCGCATTTAATTGAGCTAAATCTCGTTCATCAAAAGTCCATTCGGTAAAAGCAACTTCAGTTTTAAAATCGTTAATTTCACGAGAAGGTGGAGAATAACCTTCTTGAATAAGCATCCACATGCGATAATCAGTAGATTGTAAAAAAGTTGACATGCGAGTTTTTCAAAAATCAAAAGGTAGGTTATCGAACAGAGGAGGTCGGGTAATAGAATACCCTTCCGTAGTGTTGCGATTCCCAAAGTTAGACATGGATCAAATTCAAAAAGTTTTCAAACTTTAATTTTCGAATCAAGCTCTGATACCACTTGAAAGTTCGATGGGGATGTTAAGCCCTATGAACTTAGTCCCAAATTAACCAAGAGGGGGGGGGGGTGAATTGGTATTTTAAAAACTTCTTTTTAAACAAAGAAATAAAATCACATAAACCAAATCACACAACAAAATAATGCGGAATTTAAAAGTGCGGAAGCAAGAAAAAGAACACAGAAATTTATAGTGGTTCGGTCGACTCGACCTACGTCCACTCCTTGGAGGCACCCTCCAAGTATTGCACTACACAAAAAGTGACTCTCCTTTAGCCCCCACGGCTAGGCGGAGAAACCCTCACAAGAACCTCCTTTTTGCCACCCCGACAAGGCAGAGAACCTATCTCCTTTTGCTTCCTCCTGAAGCTGGCAGAGAACCAGAACCAAAAGCAAAACTCCTTACCTCTACCGACCCTTCCACGGACGAGAAACTCTAGACGAAGACGACGCAGAGAGATCCTTGAAGCAACCCTTGTGAAACCCCTCACAAGCTCCCCCTCACAAGATCCTCTCTCTCTCCTCTCTCTCTCTTTCTCTCCTCAAGGTCTTCTCAGGTCAAGACAGCAGCCAAAGTTTTTTAAAAACGTTGAACAAGAGCTCTTAAATAGAAGAGCTTCAAAAGAGCTCATTAATTTCAAGTTGCCGACAATATCGTCCAGGCCGATATAGACATCGGCCTGGCCGATCAGTACAAATCAATGAAGATCGGTCAGAGCATAGCCCTGGATGCAAAACAGGACGATTAAAAAATAGCTTGATCGTCCAGGCCGATCTCACGATCGTCCTGGCCGATCAGTTTAAATCAGAGGAAAATCGTCCTGACAATAGTCCTGAATACGGGCTGGCCAATATTGATCGTCCTGAGGTAACTTTAAGGTTTTTGACTAGATCGGCCTGGCCGATCTTGCGATCGTCCAGGATGATATGATCGTATCAATCATCCTTAATTACTTCCTTGATTTCCTGAACAATTATGGCATAATTTGTAAATATCGTCCAGGCCGATCCGAGGATCGTCCTGGCCGATAATTTAAAGATACAGTATACCATACTTGTCTATGGCGGCTACTTCTTTCTGTTTTGAGCTTATCATCCTGGCCGATACACGTATCGTCTAGGATGATCTGTTAACGTCGGCTGCCTTAATTAAGAATCCTTAATTAGACTTTCTGTTTTAAGCTGATCGTCCAGGCCGATCAAAGAAATCGTCCTGGCCGATATGAGTAAAAACAAAAATTCTAAGTCTCTCAAGTGTGTGTGTGAAGGGTTACAAAGCATCAGTCTCTTTGACTATTACAAGTGGACTCAAAGGTAAAAAAGCAAAAGTACAGACTGACTCAACCCTAAACCTACGCATTCCTGAACTTGGCTCCTTTTTGATTGTCCGATCGTCGATTCCTGAAAAGTTAGAAGCAACAAGCTGTCCAAGAGAAACATTGTTTGTCAATCATCAAAACATAAGACATGAAAAATAGATTTGCAACAATGTTTAAATTTGATGTTGGAGAGTTGTAGATGGAAACATTGCAGCGTAAAATATGTGGGTGCTATAGTGTACATTCAACATTTATGATTTTTTTTTTATTTTCCTGAACAATTATTGCACAAATATAATTAAAATAACATATTTTTACTAAATTTTAAAATAATAAATAATATGCAATTTACACTTAAAAGTGAGAAAGTTAGAAATGATGTTAAGATTGATCTGCATTTTTACAAACTCATAAAGTTAAGTATCTTCACTAGCTTTTGACAAAAGGGAAGTCACAGACTAAGCTTAAAGTGGTCACACATAATACATAGCTCATTATCATAGAAAGGTTTTGATATGCTCATTCTCTATGGGCATTAGGACATCTATGTTGGTGTACTTGTAGCAATAATTAAAGAAGATCATATCGAAAAACTCCTCGATCACTCAAGAGCTTTAATAATACTCAAACTCAAGAAATCCCTATGACAAATTTTTAAAGTCACCATCTTGAATATGAATATGAAGGCTCATTTTAACTAAGAATAAAAGGAGGGTTTAGAGAAGGAAAGCATTTAAGAAATAAATGGAAAGAAAGTTCCATATCTACGGGCGAGGGGGTATTTATAGAAAATTAAAGGCTCTAATTTGGAGACTTAAATTACATCAATATTGATATACTATATCTCACCCATATCTCTCATCATAAATCAAAGATATACTCTCTTTCCTCTCACTTTCCCTATGTAGATTCGCCCTTATATGAGGAATAAAAGTTCATGCATAATTTTTAAATTAAGATTCACACTCAACTTACCCAATCAAGAATTATCCTTAGCTCACTTACAAATATTCACCATTAACACACCTAATAAAGAGTCATTCTCAACCGATTATCAAAGAGTCAATTTTGATATGAAAAAATAGAGTTAAACTCAAAATTAGTTAAGTTCATTTTATGTGATGATGCCAAAAGATAAAATATCCTTCACATACAAAGAATTAAATGGTCCCTAAAAAATTAAAAAAAAAAAAAGAATTAAGAAAAGGAATAACTCACAACTACAAGCAAGAAGAGTATGCAAAGGCTTTGAATCTTCTATTACTTTTTTTTTGTATATATGATGTCCTTATAGATTACATTATGAGGGATCTTATTTGCTTTCTAAAATAAACCTATATAATAGATCTAATAAGGGTCCTATAGGTACTACTCCCTCTTTATTAGATGTCACGGGAAAAATCGCCCACTAACCAAGAACTTACTTGATTGTAATGACTCTAGGAGTTAGCAAGTTGCATCCCATCCACCCTTAATACTATCACCTCCTGTGACAGTGACTCACTTAGTCTTCACTTACTTAGGTTGCCCTCCCTAAGTTTCAAATACCTCTCTTAGACTAGACTTGGGCATACCCAAGCTCCTCTTCTATGGTACAAGCTTTCTTAGTCTTGGTTGCTTATGGGAGGGGAGAACAAGAAGCTTTCAGAGCTTTGGTATTCCCTGGAATTGGCTTTGGGTCTTTCTTGTTCAGCTTAGGTGGAGGGAAAAGAAGGCATCCTTGCCGGGGGGGGGGGGGGGGGGGGGGGGGGGGCGAGCCATTATTGAGATACCACTCTGAAGGAGCTAGAATTCTAACCTTATGTCAGAACCTACAAGCCAAGGGACAGTCTCTGTTAGACAGTTTCTATTGGGCGCAAGCCTCCCAAAAAATGTAATGGAGGCATGCCTATGAAGCTTAAAGTCATAATTTATTGGTTAACTTAATCCCAGACACATCAATTTATGCTTAGGGGACTCACTATTTATCTATAAGGACTTTCCACTCAGTTGTAGGGACCTACCGTCATTGAACTAAGCCTACAAACCAGTTCATGTAGACTCCCCCAAAGTATTTGGCCTCAAAAACTCACCCAAGATAGACTCTAGAGGACTACATTAGAGGTAGAGGGCCACATGTGTACTACATATCTTAATCCACACATATGTATCTATCTGTATTGTTATTTATGTGTTATTTTTCTACATATTTTAAATGTTGACTTTCTTGTAGCCCTCCAAATCCAATAAATAATTGGTGAAAATATATATTTTAAAATTTAAGTTATTAGAATTCTCTACAAATATTCGAAAACTTGTTACTTACTGTTCATACATAATCACTTTTCTTACTTGATTCTATAGTTCTAACCTTTAATGACATGCTAGTAGGGTTGAGTACATCCATGAATAAATTTAGATACAACTAGGTGGATGGTGACAAAGCTAGTGGGTGGGATAAAGGGCCATAACTTTTATGTATATTTGAAATTTATCATATTTGAGTGAGTATTAAGTTAATGGAAAAAAAAGTTATGAATCATTTTATATTTAATTTACCTTGAAATGAAATATGACATTAATTAAAAATATTCAAATTATTTAGGTTACATAGCTGATAAAATAATATGTTGTTGAAGCTCTGCTAGGGTTTCTTTGCCTAGCTACTACCTTTGCTAGTTCCTCCTCCCTCTACCCCTCCTCCTCCGGCTTGGCTGGTGGGGCCCCCTTTCTTATCACGATGAATGTCTCGTTTTCCACTAACTTCCCCCCACTCTTAAATCACCCACCGTATTATTCTTATGTAGCCTTAAACTAGTGCAACATTGTTTCCTCTCCAAATAATCCTTAAGAAAGCTCTACCCTTCCCCTCTCAAGTTGGACCTCTTGATTTTACAGAGGTTCATGAGAAAGCTGTGACAACCAAACAGGGACTTTCTCTTATTGGTTATTTCATCGAACACCGCCCTTACTACAAAGCTCTACTTATGACCATTTATAAGACCTGGAAGTTGAAAGGTAAGATGCAATTAGTCTCACTGAGTTATTGATATTTCATGCTTAAATTTATGTCACATGAGGATTATGAAATGGCCTGGTCAAGGGGGGGGGGGGGGGGGGGGGGGGGGGGGGGTATTGTTCTTTGGGAAGCCTTTTGTCATCCATAAATGGGTTCCCAACTTCAAGCCAAAACTTGAAGAATTCACATCCATCCCCACTTGGTTTAAAATATATGATCTTCCATCACCTTGTTGGACTCTTGAGGGTATTTCCTACATTATGAGTCTAGTTGGAACCCCATAGCCATTAACAGTTTGACTACTAAAAAAAACTCGATTGACATTGAAAGTTTGTTAGGGATGTTAGGCCCCTATGAACTAGCCAAAGGCTAATTAAGAGAGAGGTGAATTGGTATTTTAAAACTTCTTTCAACCAAAACACAAACCAAACCAAAATTCACCACAGAGAAAACACTAAGCGAAAATTAAATGATGAAATAATAAAAGAAAGAACACACCAGATTTATAGTGGTTCGGTCAAACATTGATCTACATCCACTCCTCGGAGGCACCCTCTGAATATTGCACTAAACTCAGTGTCTCTCCTTTAGCCCCCATAGCTAGGTGGAGAAGCCCTTACAAAATCACTTTCACCTTCCATAGTGCGGCGGAGTAGCTGGGCCCTTTGACACCAAATAGATCTTCTTCTTCACAGAACTTCCCTCAACATAAGCCTTGAATCCGATGGTACTAAGGTGCAAGCTCGCCAGAGAAATCGTGTGGAATCCCCCTCTACACTCTCTTGAAACCCCCTCCAAGGATCTTCTCTCTCTCTCAAACTCCACCGTTTCCTCTCTCCCTTTCAAGCTCTCTCTTCAAGTTTCCTCCAAAAGAACGAAGCTATAATAGCTATCAAAGACACTTATAAAGTATCTTATCAAAGCTTAAATAGAAGAGCTCAAAACGAGCTCATTAATTACAACTTGCTGACTTTATCGTCCTGGCCGATATGAATATCGCCCTGGCCGATCAGTACAAAATAAGCTCAACCAGTCGGGGCGATTTGGGACGATCAGAAGAAATTTGTTCATATCATTTAGGACGATAATATATCATCCTGTCCAATCAGTACAAATCGTGGAATATCGTCCTGAACATCGCCCTGAATAAAACTATCCGATGTCCAATCGTCCACTGTATAGTCCCGGCCGATCCTGCGATCGTCCAGGATAATTTGATTGTGCAATCAAGTATTAATTACTTTTCTTAAATACCAGATTAATTTAGGCATAATTATGCTAGATCGGCCAAGTCGATCCAGACGATGCCTTGGATGATATCCAAAAATAACTAATACCTAAATAGATCTGGCGACTGATTCATTTTATTTTGAGCCTATCATCCCGACCGATACAAAATCATCTAGGATGATATGCTTAATGACGACTGCCTTAATAAGGATGCCCTAATTAGGGTTTCTATTTTTGAACCGATCATCCAGGCTGATATAAATATCATCCCGGACGATGTTACCAAAAAATAGTAAACTCTAAGAAACAATCAAAAATTCTTCCAAGGTGTGTGTGTGCAAGATTACTTAGTTACAGGAGCCACACCAATTATAATAGACTCAAGAAAGGGAAAAGGTACAAACTGACTCAAACCTAGTCTACCAAATCTTGAGCTGGCTCCAATTGCAGTCTGATCTAGTGGACCTGAAATGTCAGTAGGCAAGATAGTCATAGAAAATCATGAGTGTTTTCTATCATCAAAAATCTAATTCATGAAAATAGATTCGCAACAATCTTCCCTTTTTTGATAATGACAAATATTACTGATTGAATTTACAAAAATGAAAATATTTTCTCCTAATCTCCCCCTTAATAAAATAAAACTTTAAAAGATAGGGGAAATCATTTTTTGTTGTTTTTAATTTTTTGAAAAAAAAAATTAAAAAGATACAAATACAACAGTACGTTCTCCCCCTTTGACATTATCAAAAAGAGAAGGGGCACAAACAATCAGGACAAAAAAAAATTTAAAAGACAAAAAATGATCCCTGGTCAAGTGAAAACAAAATCAAATATTTTTAAAATGATAAAGTTACCTTTTGATTTTATTCAAAAACTTAGAAGGATTGTATTGGCAACGCATAGCCCAGAAAGGTTTAGAAATTCAGAATTTGTTAATCCAAACTCAAGTTCTTTTAAAATGCTCAAAAACTTTTTAATCCAATATCTAAATTAAGGAACAAATTAAAGAAAGAAACACTAATTTTTCCAAAAACTCCTTCCATAAAACATATCTAATAGAAGATTAATGCACGAATTGTTGAATCAGAAATCATGATTCTCAAACTCAAATATCGAAAGTATCAAGGATTTTCTTAAGTTTTAAAAAGTATAAGAATGGTAAGCATTATATTTTATGGACTCGTTTTATGCCTCTTGTAAATTGGTTGGTGCACTATGTATCTTTTGATTTTTAATATAC
This sequence comes from Dendrobium huoshanense, assembly GCA_016618105.1. Classification (NCBI taxonomy): domain Eukaryota; kingdom Viridiplantae; phylum Streptophyta; class Magnoliopsida; order Asparagales; family Orchidaceae; genus Dendrobium; species Dendrobium huoshanense. The sequence goes on along the minus strand of CM028358.1, from coordinate 26,838,054 downwards.
TTTGTGTATCTTTTTTTTTTTCAATTTGGCGTCATTGCGCATCTTTTATTTTTGACATCATTGACCATTTTTTTTTTTGAATATGCTACCTTTCTGAAATCTTAAAAATAAAAGTAAACCCATCCTATTGACAAAATGAATTACTTGATTAAGAAAATTATGAGGTAGATTCAACAACTTGCAAAAGAGTCCTATGCGATAAATAAAATGTAGGGAGATGAAAAAAGATCAGTTTTAAGGTCCAATTTATAATATGATGAAGATTTTGAATCAAAAGTAAAATAACCTCTTTAAGAAGAGAGATAGATAGAAAAAATCTCGAGTTTCCTTCCTTTGACTGTTTTTAGAGAAGTCAACCACAACTTTCATAAGAATTCAAGAAAAAATAGGAGATAGGTTTTTCATTTTTAGAAAGGTGAATGTATATGTTGATCAGAGAGAACTTCATAAAAAAAAAAGTAAAGATAAATTTTAAATTTTAAAGTAACGAAGGAAAAAAAATTAAAAAATAAACTCAAAGAAAACACATAAAACTAAAAACAAAAAAACCAAAAAAAAGATGCATAAACAAATAAACACACAACCAAGGGATTAAACAACATCTTGCTCCTGGTCTGATCATTCAAAAGCTAGGTCCTTTCAGGAGATTTTTTGCTTTTCATTACTTGCGCTTTCTATAATTTGCTTAGTTTTACCTTTTTCTTTTGTAGGAAGAGTTCTCAAATTAGGGCACTGATTTTTCATGTGTTCCGGTTTCCTACATCCAAAGCAAATAACGTTAGAATAAATCTTAAAATTCTTACCATTTTTAACTTTCTTCTACTTTTATTGATGCTTATATTTTAGTGAGCTTTCCAATTTACTTGATAAGTCATCGCTTTCGTCACTAAGCCACTTTTTTCCATGTCTTCAGCGTTTAGTACTATCATTTCACCTGCATCCAAAAGTCTTTGACCCAAACTTTGCTTGTAGGCAATGAGTGAGCCAATCAAATTATCAATAGATATTCATTCAAATTTTTTTATTCACAAATAGCAATAACTTTGGCATCAAATTTGTCAAGTAAATAATGTAGAATTTTACTGATTTTTTTAAAGTTTAAAAATTTCTTACCTAAAGCATGTAATGATGTCACAATTTGAATAAATCTAGAGTACATATCTAAGATCGTCTCAAAAGGTTTCATGCATAATAGCTTATAATCATGCATTAAAATATTTAACTTGGATTGCTTGATTTCACTAGTGCCTTCATATATGATGTGTAATTTATCTCAAATTTCCTTACCAGTAGTGCATGTGAAAACTAACATATAATATTTAGAATTTAAAGCACAGAAAAAATAGTTTAAAGATTTTACATTCAATTGAGTATTGATTTATTCTTCCTTACTCCATTGATTAAAAGGAATATCAGTTTTTATTCCATCTAAAATACGAGACGGTATAGAATAACTAGTTAAAATCATTTGCCACATTCAAAAATCAATTGATTGCCAAAAAGTAGATATGCAAATTTTCTAAAAATCAAAAGTAATATTTTAAATAAAGGTGGTTGGGTGATTGAATAACCTTCCGCAATATTACGATTAAAAAAATTAATCATGGATCAAAAATTCAAAAAGTTTTCAAACTTAATTTTATGAATCTCGCTCTAATATCACTTCAAAGTTCGTTAGGGATATTAGGCCCTTACGAACTAGCCCAATTCTAATTAAGAGAGAGGTGAATTGATATTTTAAAACTTCTTTGAATCAAAACACAAACCAAATAGAAATTCACCACAGAGAAAACACTATGCATAAATAACAAAGAAAAGAACACACCAGATTTATAGTGGTTCGGTCAAACCTTGACCTACGTCCACTCCTCGGAGGCACCCTCCGAATATTGCACTAAACTTAGTGTCTCTCCTTTAGCCCCCACAGCTAGGCAGAGAAGCCCTTACAAAATCATTTCCACCTTCCCCGGTGCGACGGAGTAGCCGGGTCATTTGACACCAAAGAGATCTTCTTCTTTCCAGAACTTCCCTCAAGACAAGACTTGAACTCGATCGTATTAAGGTGTAAGCTCGTTGTAGCAACCGTGTGGAATCCCCCTCCACACTCCCTTGAAACCCCCTCCAAGGATCTTCTCCCTCTCTCAAACTCCACCCTTTCCTATCTTCCTTTCAAGCTCTCTCTTCAAGTTCCCTCCAAAAGAACAAAGCTACAATGGCTATCAAAGACACTTACAAAGTGCCTTGTCAAAGCTTAAATAGAAGAGCTCAAAATGAGCTCATTAATTGTAACTTGCCGACTTTATCGTCCTGGCCGATCAGTGCAAAATAAGCTCAATAAGACAGGGCGATTTGAGATGATCAGAATAAATTTGTTCATATCGTCTAGAAAGATAATATATCATCCTGGTCGATCAGTACAAATCGTGGAAGATCATTCTGAATAAGAGCTGTTCGATGTACAATCGTCTAGTGTATCATCCCGGCCAATCCTGCGATCGTCCAGGACGATTTGATCGTATAATCAAGTCTTAATATCTTTCTTTAAATACCAGATTAATTTAGGCATAATTATGCTGGATCGGCCAGGCCGATCCAGATGATACCCGGGATGATGTCCAAAAATAACTAATACCTAAATAGGTATAACGACTGATTCTTTCTGTTTTGAGCCTATCATCCCGGCCGATACAAAATCATCCAGGATGATGTGCTTAATGATGACTGCCTTAATAAGGATGCCCTAATTAGGGTTTCTATTTTTGAACCGATCATCCAGGCCAATATAAATATCGTCCCGGATAATGTTACAAAAAAATAGTAAACTCTAAGAAACAGTCAGAAATTCTTCCAAGGTGTGTGTGTGTGTGTGTGTGTAAGATTACTTAATTTTAGAAGCCACACCAATTACAATAGACTCAAGAAAGGGAAAAAGGTACAAACTGACTCAGACCTAGTCTACTCAATCTTGAGCTGATTCTAATTGCCGTTTGATCTAGTGAACCTGAAATGTCAGTAGGCAAGGTAGTCATAGAAAATCATGAATGTTTGTTATCATCAAAAATCTAATCCATGAAAATAGATTCACAATAGACATATGCCAGAGTATATGTTCAAGTGACCAAAACTTGTGCATATCCATATTTTATTCCTATCACCATCAAGGGGGAACCTATTGACCTAAAAAATCAAATATGAATGGTTCACTTTTTCATTCAGCAGATCTTTGCCCAGTTAAGCAACAAGTTCCACCAACCACCACCCAATCTCACACCCATGGAGAAGCAAGAGTAGAAAACTGAACAAACCTTTCATCAAATTTGTTATTGTGCAACACAACAACTTAATCCAAATGAAACCACAAATCAAGCTTCATAGATGCCAACCAATTTTCAAAAACTACATTTCAATACCAACCTCTTCCTCAACCCCAACCTCCCACAATCATCATTCCCACACCGCTTTCCCACTCAAATGATAACCCATCAGTCACTCTACTCAACCTCAACTCAACCACAAAGGACATCTCCTCTGCTAACCTAGTTATTCCCCATAAATCTCAAGACCCTATTTTATCCCCAAACAAATTTGACATAAATCTCAAGACCCTATTTGACATTTTGTAATTAAATTTGCTATTTTTAGCAAATACTCAAATTCTACACTAGGTTATGATGGTTATAACTTTATATTTTTTAAATTAAAGTGGTTGATCGTTGGGTTGCTAGTCTTTAAAGCTGTGAAGTTTCTTTTCTCTAAAGGTCATCTCCTTTGAAAAGAGAAAGTTACTTCTATCTCCCACAATCCTAAGAATTCTCAAGAAAGTAATGTCTCTAATTTCATGCCAATATCTCTCTATAATGTTTTTTATAAGATAATTTCTAATTTTTTGGCCACGAGAATGAAATGAATTATGACTTTTATTATTGGGGGAAATCAAGTTGGTTTTATTAACAATCAGATATCTACTGACAATGTGATTCTTTCTTCTAAATTACTATTTGAATTCAGGTAATCGGCTAAGAGAAATTTGCTATGTGCTAAGTTAGATATTCGTAAAGCTTTTGATTCTATCTCTAGGAACTTTTTCTTAGCGAGAATGGCTCAAAACGGGTTATCTGCTCTCTTTGTTTCATGAGTCAAAGCTCGTCTTTCAGATGTCTATTTTTTATTTGCATTGATGGAGCTTTGGAGGGGTTTTTTTTAACTCTACATTATGCCTCTATCCACTTTGCCCCTACATGTTCTGCATTGTTATGGATGCCTTCTCCTGCTTAATTGACAATCCTTCCCTTCAAGATAGATTTATTGGTCTTTCTTGTGAAGGTTTCTTTCTTAGCCATTTTCTTTATGCAGAAGATCTACTAGTTTTTGGTATTGCATCCAAACATAATTGTGAGGTCTGCTTAAGATTTTTTAACTCTTTTTCTAGTTATTCTAGCTTATCTATTAATTATGATAAAAGCAAGCTTATCATATCTAACTACATTACTTCCCCTCAAAAAAATTGTTCTACCCTCACCATTTAAATGCATAGCACTAAGATGACATATCTTGGCCTTCCAATATCTTCCAAGAAAACTTGCACTACTGACTTCCAACCCTTCTTGCTTGCTATCTCTAATCACCTGACTGGTTGGAAGGCTAGGCTTCTTTCTTTTACAGGCCATCTTCAATTTCTGAGATACACCATCGTGAAAACTATTATCTACTGGATTTGTGGATCAATTATACCAAAAACATAGCTAAAAAACATGAGTAGAATGTGCTCCAGATTTCTCTTCTTTGGAGATATTAATGCAAAAAAAAAAAAAAAAAAATCTTGTATACTGCCATCAAACTTGCAAGCCAAAAATTTTTGGGGCTCTTGGTCTTCTCGTCCTTAATGCTCTTCATTATGCTTAGTACTGCTCTATAATCATCAGGTTTTATCACATGCACACTCCTCTCAAGAAAACTTGGTGGAGTACCAAGTACTATTGCCCCTGAACTCCTTATGCCTCAAAATCATCAAAGCTTTGGACCAATATCAGTAATGTGGCTAAGAGTATTTCTAACTGTCTTTACTTTTCTATTTCTAAAAAAACATCAAGATTTCTCTCCTTTGAGATCCTTGGATTAATGGTAAATCAATTACGACATCTCATTTAAGCAACTCTCTTACTTCTATCTTCCCAAATAAGGCAAAGGTATCTTATTTTATTGTTGGGAGCCTGGAATTTACCTGTTGCTTTGGATGGGATTTTTTGGTTTATGTTTTGAAGTCCATTATGATTACCACTGAACAGTCCGCTACTATTTCATGAAAACATAAAAGAAAATATGCTTTAGTACCTTCATTATTGATTTTTATAAGAAATAACACACTTTAAACTGGTCTAAACTTATATGGCATAAGCATCATGCACTCAAATATTTGAGTTTTTTTCCTGGCTTGCTATACAAGGGGGTCTCAAAACTATGGATGCACTGCTAAAAAGGAATGCCTTTATTGACCCAAAATGCCCTCTTTTCTTTACATATTCTGAAAATTGCAACACACCTTCTTTTTGAATGTGACTATTCCTTCATTGTTCATAAATTTTTTTTACCTGGTTTAGGAAATTTTTTGATGAGGTCAAACCTAATTTAGGTATTAGACTTTGTGGAAGATATGTCTATAACTATGAAAGACCAAAAAATATAACTTTTTGACTATGTGATGCTCTACTTATTTTATTTGGAGGTAAATAAATGAAAGATGTTTTAATTCCAATTTTGGGAACATCTCTACCCTTTGCTCCCAAATATTGTGTCCGTTTTATTGGAAATTGTCCAAATGGAAGCATGTGGATATTATCAAAGAAAGTTGTATTTCATTGATATCTTGTTAGTACTTCAACATGCTGCTTTGCTTTATGGTTTGTTTGGTTGAAAATAAATATGGTTATGCTGGGAGTATTATTACTGGATATTGTTATTGGTTGGATAAGATGACATAGTTGCTGCTTTCACAGTGTTGGTTCTTACGAGTTGCCTGTTATCAAGTAAATAAAATGATGTTATCGTATAATCTGGGGGGATTTTTACTTTGCCATGGATGATGATGAACTTCCCATATTTCCAGATTCTCACCCTTGGAGGGTCTCCTCGCTACCAGGGGTGACTCCTTTTTCAACTGCTTTGTTCTAATGATATCAAATTTACATCCTCTTAGTCCTTGCATATTGGCTTTTTACTTTTTTTGGTTTTATGTCCCTCACATTTTTCTGTGATGAGTTTCTTTTTTAGGTTACTAGTTTTGTTTTTCTTTAATTGTGTTAGAAATTGTTTCCTAGCTATTCTATTTTTTTTGTCTCAGCTTAATTGCAATCTTTTTAATTGATTTTGGAGATGAGCTTGATTACTTTTAGTAGCTTCTCATCTATAATCATTTATGTATAGTAGGACACTTGCAATTTCTTTTTTATCAATACAAGAGCTGTCCCCTTAAACAAAAATTAAAACTACTCAAATTTTGTTTATCCCTCATTTGTCAGCTTCCTCGCAAATTAGCTCCTTGACAGAAGTCAGGCAGTTGCCGATCCAAGTAATGCCGCTGAACCTTGGGGAGACTGATACGGCGAAGCGCCCTCTCAACATACCCTTGGAATCGGGGGAGCCCTCAAAGGTTGCAAAAATTTCTGAAGGCGGAGAAGACGCTGAAGGCTCGGATAAGGAAGCGCAGCAGCACGAGTTGCTGGAACAGGGAGCTCACGGAATGAGTCAGAACCCTAGGTTGCAGAGATACCTCCTTGCTGTCGAGTATATTGGAACCAGGTTCTTTGGATCGCAGAAGCAACCAAACTGCCGAACTGTCGCTGGCGTCCTTGAGGTATCGTCCTATTGGGTGATTTGAAACTTTTTCTTTGTTCCGGCTTTCATCCTCCAAATGAACCTTTATTATGGTGAAATATTTGAGGATGAAGGGGTAAGACGGAAAAGCTGAATCTAATCTACTTTGTTTTCGTTTAACTTATTGGCATAATAATCGATGTTCGAGCAACTTTCTCTTTGGAATTGTCAGTTGGCGCATTTATTTTTTCTCAAGCTCCCAAAAAATTAACTGAGAAATTCTGTCAAATTAACTTAGGTAAATGCATTTAATTAAGATGGTTCTGTGACACTAGTGTTACCTTGAGAATTTTTATAATACTGGGGTTGGAGTAGTATTCATTGAAAACAAATTGGGAAAATTGACAAAATTGATTTGAGCATGTGTAAAGAGGATAGAAGCACGGGCAGATTCAAGCGGGGGCCAGCGGGGGCACATTTCCCCCCTCAAAAAATACAATGTCTAATTGAGGATTTAAAATAAAGAAAAAAGAGTCTGGACATATGCGGTAGGCAATCGTAGGGACTTCATGGCTTGCATGAAAACTACTGTACCTTTATGGCCACCGGTCAATAAAGAATGCTATATTGAAGCCTACCTATAGATCCCATAGTCCAATCAATAGCATGATGGTGAACCAAGCAATATCTATGGCATTGCATACAAATCCTAGTGGATGGTAACTGTGAGCTTCTTTCACTTTGTGTATGTTAATTTTAAAATCAAATCAGTCCAGTTATTAGTATCATATATTTTATAAATAAATAAATGTTATAGAAGTTGAAAATTCAATTACTATATGTTTAATGGAACTAGTCAACTAATCCTACATCGAGTTTGGCTCAACTAAAGAATTTAAATTTATTTCTCTTTACTACTTCTTTCCTTTCAAATTCCACCACCTCATTCTTGGACATAATCAACACTATTAGAAAATATATTGGGTTGGTGGAGGGGGATAGAAAATAAATTGCATTCATCAAAATTTTGCCTATATGGTGTTTACATGGGTTATTTATAGGAATGGCATGATGTACTTTATATGTTTGAAAGTTAGTAGTAACTATCTTATTCGTTTCCCCTTCTTAGAAAATGCTCTTTTATCTCTCAATTTTTTAATAAATAGAACTATCTTTCTTCCCCTTTAAAGCAACCATTTCATCCTATCCTATTCACTTAAATCCATTAAAACCAAACTAAATTAAACCATTTGAACCCAATGGAACCAAAGAGATTGAAAATAAGGGGCTATTTGGTTTGATAAAAAGTGAGTGTGAAGTATTCTAATTGCAGGAGTTTTAAAAATTTTGTGTATTGTTTGATCAAAAAGTAACGCAGAATAAACTTTTGGTGAATTTTAAATTCACTCCACAGTTATTTTTAATGTATTCAAAATTCATTCTTTTTTGGCTGAATTTCAAATACGCCACAAGCTGACTTCGCTCTCATCGTTAGATGCTTGCTGCCACCACTCGCCTCTACCATTGCCACTCGACTCTACTATTGCCACTCGCCACCACTGATCACGTACACGTACAACCTCTTGCTACCCGCCGATCGACACAATCATTGGTTGCCGGTCGGATGCTGTCTTCTTTCATCGCTAAGCTTTACACTGCATTTATTTTATTTCAAACTAAATAAATAAAAAAATCACTTGCATTTGTTTTACATTTATCCAACTAAATTCAAACATTTTAAGTACACTGCATTCCTTTTACATTTTATTCCAGTTTACTATTGCATTATTTTTTCAGCAAATCAAATGGAATTTAAGTTAGAATAGCTTACAAAACTCACTAAACTGGCCCAAACATTGGATTGATCTAAACTAAGCTATTCTCTCTCTGATATTGTTTATGTGAACATTAAATATGTTTTTTATTGATTCTAATAAGTTTCCCTCTCCTGTGTGTTACCATTGAGCTTCATTAGGCTTGCAACTTGCTATCCATAATTGTTTTATTCACCATCAGAGGCTACCAACAGCATATCAATCCTTTTAGTCTGCTTTCAACCACCTCTTACAAGCCTTCTACCTCTATAACATATGCATATCTGTAGTTCATCTGAGGTGGTACTTCTTTTCAGATAAATGCATGGTATAAGTTAAGGTTAATTTATTCTTTGATTTGGTATTAGAACTCCCTTGAAGTGAATGATTACTATGTTTTTTGGCAAATTGAGTTAAGAGCTTATTACTTGGCAATAAAAGTAATTCAATCTTAGAGGAGTTCATCAATTTGCCATCTCCAATGGAACGTATACATCAAGATTTTATCCCATTAAATTTCATTTATCTCTTAGTCTCCTGGTACCATTTATCATGAGCAAATGATCCACATTTTCACTTCCTTTTTTCAGATCTAAGTTTCTATGAATCTAACAATCCTTGTTTTGGATCAGTTTCAAAATCTTTTGTAGGATTATTGGGACTCTATCTCCCTGTATAAGAGTCTGCGTTGAGAGTGTTGTAGAGCCCATTGAGCTTTTCATCACCATCATTGATATCTCGTTAAATATTAAATCACAATAGATATTAAATGTTTTTGATATTGTTTAATATTTTTCTTATATGGTTAGGGTATTTATGTATTTATTTGTCTTTTAGAACTCATCAAACATTATTTGATAAGTGTAAGGGCTAGCATAGTCCAGGTCATGTTAATCGATTAAATAACCTTGCAAGCATCATTTAGTCCTAATTTTGTTAAATGCAACATATCTTTCTCTCATTGAACAGCTAGGCTAGTAATAAATGTTCTTAGAGTTAGTATGCTGCCTTCTTTTTGTCTTAGAGTTTTAGAGAGATGTACTAGATAATTGGATTCCTTTCTCCTAGTTAAATTTTCTTCTCTATTTTTCATATATTTTTTCTTACCATTCACTCCATTGCATGCGGAGCGTTCCATAGCCCTTTGCCACCTTTCTTCCTAGCCACAACTCTATCATCAATGAAGTGTCAACACTTTGTTACTGTTTTAATTTTCTGTGTATCAAACCTGTTGAAGGAGTTCGTATTGTAGTTCTTAATTTGCATGACTGAGTTATCCTTATCGCTATGCATCCTTCTTATTATGTTTGGCATTTTGGCGTTAACTAATATACTATCCTTGTTGCTATGTATGTGATTTAGTGTCATGATTTGCTGATACTAATTTGATAGAGTTGGATTGTGGCAAGGACTATGAAAACTGAGAGAAAAAAAAAGGCAGAGAAGATGAAGGGAAATTCCACATACACAATTTGGAGCAATATTTGTACATAATTGAATCAAAAGAGGAAGAGAAGATTATTTATTAATTATTATTGGCTTCATTAATAATTCATTCATCAAAATCAATTTGAATGTCCATTCAAGGATCCTATTTATAAAGAAAAATTGTCCTAATATAAAGATGAAATTATCTTTTTTTTTTATTACCTAAAATTAGAGATTATGTTCTTTACTTTATTAAATTTTTTTTAAAAAAAAGAAAAATGCAAAATTCAATCTTGCTTGAAAATTATGGGTCAGAAAAGACTTGAAAATTGATCCAATCTTGCTTTGTTGTAGGTTTATTTGACTCGTGATTATCCAATAAGAAATTGATCCTACGTGGTTAAATTGGCTGAATGGCTAACCAGTCTTTATTGTATTACATCAATTTAACCATTAAAAATGCTTTCCCAAAGAGTTCGTAGGTGGTGGCCATGGAGTTAAATTGGATGAATGGCCAATCAATCTTTATTGTGTTGCATCAATTTATTTGGCACTAATGGATCTCTGATGGAACATGAGACCATGCAATAAAGAGAAAAATAATATAAACAAGTCGAAAGACTGCAGATTTGAAGGCTTGGGTGTTGGGTAACCTCGAACTTCTTACATCTATGAGAACCTTGCAATTTGGTCCAACAAAGGACCAGGTGTTGATAATGGTAGTGTTAATGCAAACTCAATCTTTGGTGAATCTGACCAAATCAAATTGTAATTTCAGGGTTTGATAAGCAGCTTGTTTGTGAAGCATCTGAGAAGAACCTTAAAATGTGGATGAGCAAATTTTAAAATTTCCTTTTCTTGACGGTGAATGGATATTTTTGTTATTTGAAGATGCAAACCTCCCCAAATATGCATCTTTAGATGATGAGTATTTATAGGCATATTATTGGTCTAGATTAACCTTAATATTCTATTTTTTCAGCCAAGGTGAGGGAAATGCATGTATGAAAGCAAGCGTTATTTGTTTTACAGCAGTAATTTTATATTTTCACTTTTTACACCTTTCTCCTTTAAATCTCTAATGTCTTTTCCCGAGCTGTGACTTGATTTTCTTTTGCAGGAGGCTTTTATTAAATTTGTTGGTCATCCAGTTTCAGTTGTTCTGTCTAGTCGAACGGTAAGCAAGTTCCTCTAGCAAAGAATGCTGGATTGTTGTCATTCCAGGAAGGATTGTGCTTATCTTCTCTATAGACTTATCTACTACTCGTTATTGTGGTGATTGTGATGTTAGTGTGGTTGATTTTCATGCATTTTCCATGGTATGTCTAATCATTTTTCTGGGATATGCAAGAAGGCACTTATTTGAGTAGTGCATGGGCTCATGTGTAAAGCAACATAGGTGACACCTTCTAGAAAGTGGATCTGAGATTTATGTTTTTTCACATTTTCCCAAGTATTGGCAGTTGTAATGGCTGAAAGTACATTAAAATTCATAAAATGATTATGCCACCACACCATCTTAGGCCCTATAGAATATCTATTTGATGTGAAATCAAGGAGGAATTGCGTGCGAAAATTAAAACAAAAATTAATTAAAACTTGCCAATACAAATTTATTACCAATAAAATAGAGGAATTAAAGTTATTCTAAGTAATCAACTTGCTTAGGCGAAGATTTGCCTTGAGATCACCAAACTATTCATAATATTTCTAGATAAAAGAATTACTCACGTGCTCATAACAAAATCTCACAATTAATAATGAAGAAGTTCACCTTGAGCATCCACTCACTCGCTCACTCTTGGGCTTTAGCGGAGAAGAAAGGACCACACGAAGATGGAGAGCACCACTACGGAAAAGGAGACGAAAGACTTCGTTACCGGAGAGGTAGCCACCGGTGGAAGTGGTGGTGGATGGCGTCCAATGATCGTCCACGCGTAGTCTCGAAACTGTCGGTCGATGATGCTGACGAGGATCGGGACGACTCGCTCCAAGTATTCTTCAACTGTGGCGTCGTCTTCAAATCCTACGTCAAAGCATGGAGATCGTAGGATATTGATGGTTCCGTCGACGTTGAATATTAATCCCCACTCAAGCTCCGGATCCGCCATTCAACATTGAGGAAGGGCGGGAAGAAGACAAGGGAAGGAGAGTTAAGCCGTGAGCTAGGGGAAGACCAAGAGAAAATCTGAATTTGAATTTCAGATTTTCTTGGGTTGGAGGGAGAGGTTAATAGCAATAAAAATCATCCATAATTTTTATATTAAAGTGGGGCGGTTATTAGGGGAGAATTAAGAGGGGGATCAATGTGTAATTATGTGGCAAGTAGAGAGAGAATAGGTGAGGGGGGTGGATGGCCGGCCAAGCAAGAGAAAGAGGGGATTTTAATTAATTGGTGGGCCCCATGTATTTAATTAAAATATGAGATCTTAATTTCAGATTTTAATTAATTAGGGAAGTTTCAAATGAGGGAGGGAGGGGAATTTGAATTTGAATTTTGGTAATTAATCATCAATCAATTGCTCACTAATTTGAGGAGTCAAATTAGGAAAGCAATAAATGAAAATTGATGGCTGAATTCAAACTCCTCCAGGCACTGAAACCCGGCGGGATTAGCCAGGGGAAAGGAGGGTCGGGCTGTAGAAGGGAGGCGGTGGCTGTGCTGGGGCCGGCGGCTGGTCCAGCCGGCGGCAAGAAGGGGACGGGAGGGGAGATCGGCGGGATCAGGGGGGCTTGGGCTGAGTCGGCTGCAGGAGACGAAAAGGGGGAGGGAGGCGGGTTCGGGTGGAGGGGAATTGGTTGGGAGAGAAGAAAAAAAAAACAGCAAACAAAATAAGGTAAAACCACGAGCTCACCAAGGTGGCTGTTGGGTGTTTCGGGTGGAGCCTCTCCTAGGTCTCTCCTCTCTTTCTCTCAAGCTCTTAAGCAAGAAGACAAAAGAAAACTTTAGAAATTTTATTAATCCAACATTAGCTCATACAATGGGAGGAGACCCCTTTATAAAGGTCTCAAAGCATGAAAATGAAAATGACTCACATGCCCATCGGGCTATAACAAACACTATGCCTTCATAAGGGCAAAATAGTCACTAATGCATGAAATAAAAGATACATAAAATAACATAGAAACATAATATCATAAGATGACATGACAACATCAGAAATATAAGCTCCCAATCGTAGCCGTCGATCTACGATTCCTTCACCGGTAAACCTGCCTAAAATGTCTGTCGATGACCCCATCATTCTCCCCAGGTGGGAGAAAACTCGACCCCGTCGAGTGAGTAGCTCTAGAGCTCTCGTACAACTCTAAAAGATATGGGTCTAGGATCTGTAGCTCCTCTCGATCCATCCAAGTGTCCTCCGTCGGTGGTGTCCCTTTCCAGTGCACTAGGTACCTTCGTCTTCCTCCTACCTTCGTGGAAATGATCTCATCATCCAGTATGATTTTTATTTTCTCCGCATTAGGTAAATGCGGCAATTTGGGAAGTGGAGGTGGGCTAGGGATCTCACCAGGGCTCATTTGTAAGTGGATTGTGGGGGTTAAACTCTGGTCTCTCGAAGGCTACTAAATCTTATATATTAAAAGTAGGATTGATATTAAAACCTTCAGGGAGGTCCAGCACGTAAGCGTTACTATTTATCTTGGAAATGATTTTTAATGGTCCGGCGCTTCTCGCATGCAATTTCTTCGCGGATCCGGGAGGAAAACGCTCCGAACGGATTCGCACCATCACAGAGTCTCCGACTTCGAATTCTTTAAACCTTTTCTTTTGATCGACAATTAATTTGTAATTGGCGTTGCTTTGTTCAATTTTCATTTTAATTTCTTTATGCAATTCCTGTATGTGGGATGCAAATGCAGATGCTGACTCTGACACTCTAAACCTAGGACTCATGGGAAGCAAGTCTATGGGTTGTCGGGGTAGGTATCCATACACAATTTCAGCAGGACTCAGACCAGTGGTTCTATTGACGGAGTTGTTGTAAGAAAATTCAGCAATAGGAAGCTTGGAATCCCAATCTCGTATATTCTCTCCTACCAAAGTCCTTAGAAGATTTCCTAAACTTCTATTAACCACTTCCGTTTGTCCATCGGTTTGGGGGTGGAAGGCTGTGGAAAACTGGAGTTTTGTGCCCATTTTGTGCCATAAGGTTTTCCAAAAGTAGCTAGTAAACTTGACATCCCTATCGGAATCGATGGTCTTGGGTAATCCATGGAGTCGAACAACCTCATCAAAATAGAGTTTAGCAATACGGGAGGCGTCAAAAGTCTTAGTGCAAGGGAGGAAATGGGCCATCTTAGAAAAACGGTCGACAACTACACAAATCGAATCATGTTTTCTCACAGTCTTTGATAAACCAAGAACAAAATCCATACTCACGTCTTTCCATAGACAATTAGGTACAGGAAGAGGGGTGTAGAGCCCTGTATTCTGCTTGCGTTGCTTAGCGAGTTGGCAGGTGTGGCATATCCTAAGAAGTCTACTAACATCACGCTTTAAACTAGGCCAGTAGAATCAATTTTCTAAGGCAGCAATGGTCTTTGCTTGTCCAAAGTGACCAGCTAACCCTCCAGCATGTAATTCACAAACAAGAAATTCTCGCAGCGACGTATTGGGAATACAAAGTTTTTGAGACTTAAACAAGTATCCATCTTCCAACATAAAATCTCCCATAATCCGTTCATCTCCAGTGGTAGGCGCATAATAGGTTTCCATAAAATCAGGGCAGTCTGGGTAATCTTCCTTGAGCCGCTCAAAACCTATTACATCAGTAGTCATCTTCCTAGTAATCATCATCCGACGGCTTAAGGCATCAACAGCCTTATTTTCAGATCCTGCTTTATGTCTAATGGTGTACGTGTATTCTTGCAGGAATTCAACCCAACGGCCGTGCCGAGCATTGAGTTTCTTTTGAGAATTAATGTACCGCAGGGCCTCATGATCCGAAAAGATGACAAATTCTTGCGGTAGAAGGTAGTGATGCCAATACCTAAGGGATTGAATGATGGCGTAAAATTCCTTGTCGTAGGCGGAGTACCGTTGCCTAATGTCATTCAATTTTTTGCTAAAGTAAGCGACCGGGTGTCCCTCTTGCGGTAAGACTCTACCTATACCAATTCCAGACGCATCACAAGTCACCTCAAAAACTTTAGAAAAATCAGGTAATCTCATCACAGGGGCTTCCATCATTCGCTTCTTAATCTCCTCGAAAGCTCTAGTTGCAACTATGGTCCAAAGAAACTCTCCTTTCTTAAGGCAGTCCATTATTGGTGCTACTATGGTGCTAAAATTTCGAATAAACCTCCGATAAAATGTGGCCAATCCGTGAAAACTCCTAACATCTCTAATATTCTTGGGTTCTGGCCACTCATTTATAGCTCGCACCTTTTCGGGGTCAGCAGATATACCTTAGGAAGATATGATAAATCCAAGGGAGGTCACTTGATTTGTGAGGAAAGAGCACTTCTTAGGATTGGCATACATCTGTTCCCTTTTCAAAATCTCACAAACTTATCTTAGATGGTTCAAATGTTGTTCCACCGAATGATTGTAGATTAAAATATCATCAAAGTATACTACAACAAACTTTCCAAGGAAAGGCCTAAGGATCTGAGTCATTATTCTCATAAAAGTGCTAGGTGCGTTTCTCAAACCAAAAGGCATTACAGTCCATTCGTACAACCCATCTTTGGTCTTAAAAGCGGTCTTCCACTCGTCTCCCGGGCGTATCCTAATATGGTGGTAGCCACTCTTAAGATCGATCTTAGAAAACAGCGTGGCTCCGGTCATCATGTCCAACATGTCATCTAACCGAGGGATTGGGAAACGGTACTTGACAGTGATTTTGTTGATAGCACGGCTATCAACGCACATTCTCCATGTCCCATCCTTCTTAGGGGTAAGAAGGGCAGGAACCGCACACGGGCTAAGACTCTCCTTAATGAACCCTCGTTATAACAACTCATCCACTTGTCTCTTGAGCTCCTCATGTTCAGTAGGGTTCATTCGGTAATGGGGTAGGTTTGGTAAGGAAGCTCCCGGCACTAGATCTATGGCATGTTGAATGTCCCTTAGAGGTGGCAGTTGGTTGGGCAAATCTTCAGGGAAGACATCAGAAAAAGTCTCCAACAGTGGTTTTACTTCCTCAGGGATTGGCTCGTCTTGATCTACACTCACTTCCCGGGCTACTAACGCGTAAAGAGGGGCTCCCGACTCTAGTTCCATACCTAGGTCTTTAGCGGTTAACAAATTCAAGCCCGTATTGGGTTTCAGGGAGTTGGGTTTAACTTCCTCCTTGGAAGATTTAGGTTGAGTGGGTAAGAATTTAATCTTCTTGCCCTCGTGTTCAAACACACAGGTGTTAGATCGTCCATAAATGTGTACATCGTTGTCGAACAACCAAGGGCGGCCAAGGATGATTTGACCCACATCCATTGTCAAAACATCACACCAAATTTTCTCTTTATATCCAACGAACTCAATAGGAACGAGACTCCTATCTTTTACCTCCAAGGTGGTTGAGTTGATCCATGCAACTTTGTAGGGGTTCGGGTGTGTTGTAGTCCTTAATTGGAGCTTTGAGATCATAGCAGAAGAGACAGCGTTAATACAACTTCCACTGTCAATTATGACTTTACAATTCCTGTCTCCTATCTTAGTGAAAGTGTAGAAGATCGTGGTCCGTCCCCAGTTGTCGCTAGGTTTAGGTTGTGAAAAGGCACACCTAACAAATTGCAGATCCAAGCGGTTCATCTTTTGGTGGCAGTGGACCACAGTAGTATCCTCCTCGTCGAAAAATTCCCCATCGTCGTCCATATGGTGGACTAAGTCAGTTTCAGGTTCATCCTCTTCTTCCGTCACTTCTTCAATTATTGTGACCTTAAACAGGCTGGAGCACTGAGAAGCAATGTGTCCATACCCATGGCATCTAAAACACTTAGTGCCGGCAGTGGTTTTGGGTGTCTCCCGTTCAGGTGTTTTCCCTTTATTGTCTGATCGAGGTTGGGCTTGGCTAGGGGAAGGCCGACTACCTGAGGGTCCAGTGGGTTTGTTGTAAGGTTGGCTAGAAGAAGACTTGAAGGGGTTGGGTCTAGAGTCTTGAGTCCTAGTGGCGTGGCTCCTAGACTCTTCCAAGTCTAGTACAAGACTACAGGCAGCTTCATACGTATTTACTCCTCTAGCAAAGAGTTCATTCCTAAGATCTTCCCTCAATCCAGCTCTGAACATTGACAGGAGTTGTGTAGGAGTGGTGGTCTCTTTCCCGTTACAATGGATCAAGAAATCATCAAAGGTTGATATGTATTCCTTATCAGTTTTACTTCCTTGAGTTAACCTATTCCAACGATCTAGCAGTCTAGGGTAGTATGAGGGGGGAAGATATTTCCGTTTCAACTCTTGTTTCATTGTTCCCCAATCAGCGATAGGATATTCTCCTCGAGTCTCCCTCATGTGTTCTATGTTCGTCCAGTACTGGTTAGCTCTACCAGTCAACTTCATCTCAGCAAATCTAACTTTCTTCTCTTCTGAAATGTTATACCATTTGAAGTAACTGTCCATTCCCTTAATCCAATCAAGAAAAACTTGGGGTTCTAACGTTCCGTCAAAAGTTGGGGCATCTATCTTAATGCTCTTAAGGAGTTGCGTATCGTTGTCCCTCCAAGGTGCGTCACGTCCTACCGGTTCTTGATGGGGTCGGTGATTGGGTCGGTAGTAGTCTCTAGGAGGTCCGTACTCAGTTCGGGCATCTTCGCAATAAGGTGATTGGGGTCTAGATGGGGTATAGATGGCCGGGTGTCCTGCCCTTTCAATGTTGTCTAGTCTTTCCCCCGTATGACGTTTAAGCTCCGCTACACTCGTTTGGGTGTCCCTAATTTGTTGTGACATTGAGCCCAACTGACTCACAATCATGTCTAAGGTTGCTTGCATATGTGTGGGATCCATGGTTGGGTGCTAAGGATCACTTGGGAGGCTTCCTAAGTCAAGGGCAGCAACTAATCACGCGGGAATTATGTCCTAAAAGTCCTCAAATGTTGCTGGAATGGATAGGACAGCAAAGTTCAGCAAGGGTCTAAGATGTCCAGGGGTTTGGGAAGGGTTCTAAAGTGTGGACAGCACCTAAACAGTAATTCTAGGTCCACTAACGGGTACTTAACAGCAGATGAAATAGTGTGGGCAGCAGTGATACTTCAAGGTGGAGTTGTCCTACACACTAAGGAATGCTAAAAGTTCAAAGGCAACAAAATGACACTAACTAGGATGACTTAAATGCTCATGACAATGTGCAGGAAATGTAAAAACAGTGGCTAAAACAGAGAATGTTTTGAAGCTACGCAATGATATGCATGCAAAATTAAAGCTATAACGAACGGTTAAACCCTATGATGTTTTTCTAACATGTCATGCATGCCAACCTGGCTCTGATACCAAATGATGTGAAATCAAGGAGGAATTGCGTGCGAAAATTAAAACAAAAACTAATTAAAACTTGCCAATACAAATTTATTACCAATAAAATAGAGGAATTAAAGTTCTTCTAAGTAATCAACTTGCTTAGGCGAAGATTTGCCTTGAGATCACCAAACTATTCATAATATTTCTAGATAAAAGAATTACTCACGTGCTCATACCAAAATCCCACAATTAATAATGAAGAAGTTCACCTTGAGCATCCACTCACTCGCTCACTCTTGGGCTTTAGCGAAGAAGAAAGGACCACACGAAGATGGAGAGCACCACTACGGAAAAAGAGACGAAAGTCTTCGTTACCGGAGAGGTAGCCGCCGGTGGAAGTGGTGGTGGATGGCGTCCAATGATCGTCCACGCGTAGTCTCGAAACTGTCAGTCGATGATGCTCACGAGGATCGGGACGACTCGCTCCAAGTATTCTTCAACTATGGCGTCGTCTTCAAATCCTACGTCAAAGCACGGAGATCGTAGGATATTGATGGTTCCGTCGGCGTTGAATATTAATCCCCACTCAAGCTCCGGATCCGCCATTCAACATTGAGGAAGGGCGGGAAGAAGACAAGGGAAGAAGAGTTGAGCCGTGAGCTAGGGGAAGACCAAGAGAAAATCTGAATTTGAATTTCAGATTTTCTTGGGTTGGAGGGAGAGGTTATTAGCAATAAAAACCATCCATAATTTTTATATTAAAGAGGGGCGGTTATTAGGGGAGAATTAAGAGGGGGATCAATGTGTGCTTATGTGGCAAGTAGAGAGAGAATAGGTGAGGGGGGTGGATGGCCGGCCAAGCAAGAGAAAGAGGGGATTTTAATTAATTGGTGGGCCCCATGAATTTAATTAAAATCTGAGATCTTAATTTCATATTTTAATTAATTAGGGAAGTTTCAAATGAGGGAGGGAGGGGAATTTGAATTTGAATTTTGATAATTAATCATCAATCAATTGCTCACTAATTTGAGGAGTCAAATTAGGAAAGCAATAAAAGAAAATTGATGGCTGAATTCAAATTCCTCCAGGCACTGAAAACCGGCGGGATTAGCCAGGGGAAAGGAGGGTCGGGTTGTAGAAGGGAGGCGGTGGCTGTGCTGGGGCCGGCGGCTGGTCCAGCCGGCGGCAAGAAGGGGACGGGAGGGGAGATCGGCGGGATAGGGGGGGGGGCTTGGGCTGAGTCGGCTGCAGGAGATGAAAAGGGGGAGGGAGGCGGGTTCGGGTGGAGGGGAATTGGTAGGGAGAGAAGAAAAAAAAAACAGCAAACAAAATAAGGTAAAACCAAGAGCTCACCAAGGTGGCTGTTGGGTGTTTCGGGTGGAGCCTCTCCTAGGTCTCCTCTCTTTCTCTCAAGCTCTCAAGCAAGAAGACAAAAGAAAACTTTAGAAATTTTATTAATCCAACATTAGCTCATACAATGGGAGGAGACCCCTTTATAAAGGTCTCAAAGCATGAAAATGAAAATGACTCACATGCCCATCGGGCTATAACAAACAGTATGCCTTCATAAGGGCAAAATAGTCACTAATGCATGAAATAAAAGATACATAAAATAACATAGAAACATAATATCATAAGATGACATGACAACATCAGAAATATAAGCTCCCAATCGTAGCCGTCGATCTACGATTCCTTCGCCGGTAAACCTGCCTAAAATGTCTGTCGATGACCTCATCACTATTCTTTCACTTGAAACAATTTTAAAGGTAATTCACGAAGTGTCTTTAATGCTTAATATTCTCAAGTTTGGTGTCATATGGACCATAATTTGCATAAGAAGTTGATTTCTTTCATTGTTTGTAATGATATCATACTTGAAAGTACAAATTGTTTATTATTCTTGCATATTATCTATGTTCTCTCTATTTTCTTTGATTTCTTGTATCATACTATTTTTTCCTTACCTTCATCCAATCTTATAATCATCATTGCTACTGTTTTCGCCTTCCCTTATTTGTTCTTATACAATTTTCTTACTTTCCTCAACTTGTAGGTTCATGAAAGGAATTTTTGTGGCATTGCGCTCATGCACACAGTTCCTCTAACCATTGAGATTAAAGCTTTGAATGATAATAAGTGGGTTGGAGTTTTGATTCTATAAAGTCGGGACCTTCTTTATCACTATTACTTCAATATATATATATATATATATATATATATATATATATATATATATATATATATATATATATATATATATATATATATATATATATATATATATATATATACACACACATTCTTTTTTTAGCTAATGCTAATTAAAATTATTCTGTTCGGCAAACATTTATCTTAGATTTCTAAAGTTATATTGGGTTGTCTACCTCTATTGACGAAGTAGAACAGGGATCATGATAACCCGAGATGATGAAACCATAGAATTCTTTTAGGGTTCATCATCATTCCCTTGACTAACTTTAAGTTAAGAAGTGATAAATTTTCTAAATCCCAAAATTTAAATTGTTGCTACTACACACTAAGCATTAATGCCTACAGACTAGCCTTAATTGGAGGTACTCTTTTATTACAAGGAGGGTATTTAACCATAGGGGCTTGTGCTTGTGGAAAATATAGGACTAGATTATAGTCCTTGCAAAATGAGTGAAAAATCTTTGATAGTATCTTATCATAATCCAGTCAGTATTTTGAAAATTCATAGGAAGTGCTTGTAGAAATCAAATGAACCCTTGGCCAAATTTTAATTTCAGCAACTCCAAGAGCAATCAATAAGAACAACTATGAGGAATAAAAAGAGGAATCTTTTGAATTGATGATATATGGAAGGAAACAAACAAGACAATGAATTTTCAATTTGAGAGGAAGATCTTGCCCTTTCAAAACCTTAGCCGCCGGTTAGAGCCCAGTCAACCTTAGGATTACTAATTTCAGCCAAATATCTCCATATTTCAACCATTGGTTTAACAAAACTACTTAAAGCATATAATATCCAACAAATACCTAAAAAACCCTCCCAATTTGAATTTCCCTCCTAGCTGGCCCTCCTTTTGCATTAATCCATAGGCCCCACCCTAAGGAGGGCAAAAGAGTGTTGAGGATGACCAAGCTTTCGCCTGGAATACACCCTAGTCGGTCCAGGGTGGACCGACCCAAATATGCCCAGCCCAGGAGGGACCGGTCTAACAATACCCCCTCCCAAAGACCCACCTTGCCCTTAAGGTGGAAAGATGGCAACTTCTGTTTCACCCTCTCGTGCGGCTCCTACATGGCATCATAGTCGGTTAGGTTCTTCCATTTTTATTAGCTTTTCCTTGATCCCTCACTCTCCATTGCGTAGCCCTTCCAACTCTAATGGTTCCAACACAATCTTCAAATCTTTAGTTAGTGTAATGGGTAACTCTAAACTTGATGCATGATCACCAAGAACTCTCCTCAATTGGGACACACGGAACATCGAATATATAGTAGCTATCAGGGGTAACTTCAATCGATAAGCCACTACTCCAATCCTCTCCATTATCTTATAGGGGCCAAAGTATCTCGTGGCCAACTTCTCATTCCTCCCAATAGTTGTCATCCTTTGTCTGTAGGGACTAAGCTTCAAATATACCATATTTCCTACGTCAAACAGCATGTCCTTCCTTCATCCATCCATCCTCTTTTTCATGATTTGCTGAACCCTCAACAAATACCTTTTTAATTCAGCCTACATCATATCCCTCTCCTCTAAGTATTGTTCCACTGATGAGACTAGTGTGCTACTCTGCCCAAAATACACCAAGTAAGGTGGGTCCCTCCTATACAACACTTTGAATGGAGTCATCCGTGAAGCCGAATTATATGAAGTGTTGTACTAGTACTTCGCCCATGCTAGAAAGTTGGCCCACAAAAGAGGTGTTTCTAAAATAAAACAACGTAGGTAAGTTTCTAAGATCCTGTTTACCACCTCCGGCAGCATGTCCGTCTAGGGGTGGTAAGTGGTGCTCCTCTTCAATACTGTCCCCTGCATCTTGAACAGTTCTCTCCAAAAATAACTGAGACACACCTCATCTCAGTTGGACACTATCAAATCCAGTATCCCATACAATCTGACCATCTCTCCGATGAATGTTGTTGCCACTATCACTATCGTGTGCAGATGTCATAAGGGAATAAAATGAGCATAATTGCTCAATCTGTCCACCACTACCAAAATCACTATATACCCCTTAAACTTGGATTGCCCGTTAATAAAATACATGGTGACTTCCTCCTACACCATATATGGAAGAGCTAGATGTTGTAGTAAACCTCCTGAAGCCATAATCATGTATTTACTCCTCTGGCACACCTCACATTTAGCGACCTTCTCCTCCACATCCTTATGTATCCTCTTCCAATACAAATCTACAACCAACCTCCTGTACGCCTTCTGCACTCCTGAATGGTCCCAAACCACGCTCCTATGGAACTCTTGTAGAAGGCGGGGAATATGAACCGAGGTTCGTGGCAACACAAATCTTCCTTGATACATCAGTCTCTCCTTCTCTAGGGAATAACCAGGGTGGGTACTTTCATCCCTCAGCAGATCTGTCCTAATCCCCTTTAACTCCTGATCTTGAACACTCTCCTCCTTAATAGCCCCCTAATCCAACATTAGTGGTTCCGAAATAGCCAACTTCTGGAACTCTCCCATGCATCTAGACAAAGCATCAGCTGCCTTGTTCTTTAGCATTGGCCTATAGTGGATCTCAAAATCATATCCTAAAAGCTTTGATAGCCACATCTAGTGCTCCTCGGTTATCATCCTCTGCTCTAGCAGGTGCTTCAAGTTTTGTTGGTCTATACTGAAGATGAAATGTCATCCTAATAAGTAAGGTTGCCCACTTTTGAATGGCCAACACAATGGCCATCAACTCCCTCTCATAGATTGACTTCAGTCTAGCTCTTGTAGTCAACACCTGGTTGAAGTAAGCTATGTGCTTCTGATTCTGCATGAGCGCAACCCCCAATCCATACCATGGTGCTTCTATTTCTATCACAAAAGGCTGGCTGAGATCTGGTAGGGCCAGGGACAAGTACCATGGTCATGACCTTCTTCAATCTCTCAAAGCCTTAGTAGCTATCTCTCCCCACATAAAACTATCATTCTTTAGCTGCTTCATCAGTGGTCAGGCTATTGTGCTTTATCCTTTCACAAACTTCCTGTAGTACCAGTGAACCCTAGGAAACCGCTCAAGTTCTTCAGAGTCCTCTATAACGATCATTTCAGCTTAGCCTCAATCTTGGGTTGATCAACTACCACCCTCTCCTAAGATATCACATGGCCCAAGTACTCCACACTAGGCTATGTAAAGCAACACTTGTTTAAGTTTGCTCTCAACTGGTTCTCTTGTAACACCTCTTATAACACATTCACTTGCTCTAAATACCCCTCATCTGGCCAGTTGTACACCAGGATGTCATCAAAGAAAACAAGTACAAATTTCTGGAGGTATGGTCCGATTTATGAGGGATTGGAATGTAGTAGGTGCGTTCGTGAGTCCAAATTACATCACCAAGAACTCATAGCTTATGTGTCTTGAATGCCGTCTTCGGGACATCCTCCATTTTCATCCTGATCGGATGGTACCCGGTCTTCAGATCCATATTTTTAACACCATTACTCCACTTAAATCATTTTGAAACTCATCTATCACCGGAATAGGAAATATATATTGCACAGTCTCCTTATTGAGGGTCCTACAATCCATACAGAATCTCTAGCTCCCATCATTCTTCTTGTGTAGTAGGACTGGGTTGAAAAAGGATCACGCTCGGCCTGATGATCCCAGCCTCTAACATCTCCCGAATTAGCTTCTCAATCTTATCCTTTGACTGGATCTTGGTGGTGGCAATCCTTGAGGTGGCTAAAAAATCTCATTGAACTGCTGTATAAGCGACTTTACTAAAGAAGAGATTTCTCCTCCATCCTCTGACCGGATCCCCTCCAAAGTTTGCAACTCCACCAGAAATCCCCACCCCTGTTGGCTCGGACATGTTTGAATACATAGTCCTTAAACTCCCTCCAGGTTCGTATGGGCCTCCCCATATCCCTCCACTAGTAACATGCCAATGCCTTCCCCTCTAAGCGCAAAACAATTACCGTTCGTCTCTCCTCCTCTGTCAACCCATTGATAGCAAAATATCTTTCCATCCTATAGATCCACCTATGTGCATCCTCTCCCTCAAACACAAGCATGTTCAACTTTCTCACTCTTGGATCTCATCTGTTTCCCTTGTTTCCCCTAAAACCTTCCATTCCCTAAGGGGCTGGACCGCCCCCTCCCTGAGCGTCCCGATCATCCCTTCTACGCTCATTACCCAAACTTTTCATCAATATCCCCTCGATCTTCTCTTTTCAAAATCATCACTCCTCCGGTCATAATCAAACCCTCTTCTTTCAAATTCAACACCCCTTCACTCATATCCAACATCCTCACTCTTTTCCCCATACCCTCTGCTCGTCTCCTCCGTAGGAGTAGGCTCCAGGGGTGGCATTCTATCTTCCCTTTCCAAAATCTTCACCTCCTAATCTTCCCCTCTCCTTATCGGATTAGGGTTTTCCCCACTCACTTGACCGTCGATGGTTTCCCTCACCTTCCATCTTCCTCATCATTTCCTCCATGATAGCAAACTTCCCATCAATCTTCTCATGGACGATTGAAATTTAATTTTTGAAATCTAAAATCTTTTCTACAAAATTAGATTTCAATTGTTCGATCTTCCCTTCCAACACTTCTAACTTTCTTTCCACCTAGGTACCTGGATTTATGCTATGATACCAATTTGATAGAAAGTGTTTGTAGAAATCAAATGAACCCTTGGCTTAGTTTTAATTTCAACAAATCCAAAAGCAATCAACAAGAAGAACTATGAGGAATAACAAGAGATAACCTTTTTAATTGATGATATATGGAAGAAAACGGACAAGATACAATGGATCTTTAATTTGAGAGGAAGATCCTGCTCTTCCCAAACCCTAGTCGCCAGCTAGAGCCTACTCAACCTTAGGAATACTAATTTTAGGCAAATATCCTATAATCTAATCTTAGGTTTAACAAAACTACTTAAAGTTTACAATATCCAACAAATACCTAAAAAAATCCCTCCCAATTTGAATTTCCCTCCTACCGGCCCCCTCCTCCCTTTGCATTAATCCACAGGCCCCACCCAGGGGGGGCGGAAGAGTGCTGAGGCGGGCCAGGCTTCCGCTTGGAATACACTGTGGCCTGTCAAGGTGGACTGACCCAGTCATGAGCGGTCTAGGAGGGATCAGTCTTTAAAAAATTACTCGGAACCAATAATCTCTCAGAAGAGCCTGTTATGAATTTTTGGGGCGCATAATTATTAACTTTCAAGACGTTATCATCCTTGCTACATTTTTATTAATTTTTCCAATATACAATAATTTATTATGTTCCAGTACGTGTTGATTTTTCTGTATTCATTTAATTTCCTGAAAACAAGCTGTATTTATTGTTAGTTTGACCTTTGCGTCCACTACTTCATAGCCATTTAATTTAAAAGTCCTCAAACGGCTAGCAAATCTCGAATTGATTTGCAACTTAATCAATACTTCATATTGATTTGAGACATTGTTAATTTGAAGTTATGTTGCATTACTTTTGATGGCATATTGAAGAAGAACATGACACTTTAGTATTCATTTTATTTTAAGAAACCTTGTCTGGAACATTGATGACTGATATCAGATCCATCATACTATGAATGATTAGATAAATGGTGAATTGTATGCCATTTTTTCCTTCTAGTAGCTTGGTTAATTTTGTTTTTTTACCTCATCTCAAAAAACTTTATTGTTTTCTTCTTTATTTAATATTCCGCACTTCTCGTCACTTTTCTGCAATGCATGATAATTTTTTTCATGCAGGATACTGGTGTGCATGCTTTATCAAATGTTTTCCATGTGGATGTAGAACGCATAAGTAAAAGGAGGCCTAATGAAGTGGTCAGTTGCTGGTTGTTTATGAACTCGTGCCATTGTTTCTTTTTTGTAATTGCACAACGATAATAGTTATTTGGTTCCCTTTAAGTTTAGTTTATTCATTGAATACAAGTATTCACATACTAAGTCTCTCCATTTCTATTTACAAAAAAGGGATACTAAATGTAAATGAATCAACCTTTAAGTAGAAATCTCTCTGCTCTGCTATAGGTAATTAATTATGCCAAAACGTTATGTGTATTGTAGTCACCTTAAATTCATTCTAACTGTTTCCTGAATAATATGGATTAATGATTAATTATTTCACAATTAACACTTTTTGCTATCATGATATGGATATAATTTGCCATGAATGCTTTTGCAGTCCGCGTGAGTATCTCCGTTGAGGAGTAACTTCAATTTGTAAGTTTATTGATGTGGACATCGATTAGAGATTCAAGCATGTGTATCGCCGGAGACAGCGCCGATCGACGGCTACGATTCAGAGCCTTTAATTTTTGATGTATTTTATGTTTTATTTAGTTAGCATTTTTATTTCCTAGTTTACCCCTATGGGGAGTGTTGTTTTATTGTAGCCCAAAGGGCATTTGAGTACTTTTATTTCCTTATGTTTGAAGACCTATTTATAGGGGTCTCATGTTTTGTAATAGACTAATGAATATGATGAATGAAAATTTGTTTTGATTATCTTGTCTTCTTCCTCTTCTTCTTGTGGAGAGCTAGAGAGGAGAACGAGAGCCCAAGGTGAGGGCGAAAAGCAATACCCACCAGTCATTGGAAGAGTCTGTGGCTCGTGGTCTATCCTCGACATCCGATCCCCCCCTTCCTTTTCCCCCAACCGCCGGCCTTAGCTTCCTCTTGGCCGCCGGCCACCCCACCACCACCATCCGTCCGTGAACCTTTCAACCATCGACCTCATCTCCCATTCCCCTCGAACTCAAATTTTAAAAATTCAAAATTTGAATTTCAAAATCTTGCCAATTTTGGAATTTCCAAATTAGGAAAGTTTTGAAGACGCTTCATGACGAAATTCAAATTCAAATGGATTTCTTCATACTCCTTTCTAGATCTTGTGTGCTGATTTGGAAAGCTTTTCATTGTCCCCACATCAATTTCTCCCCCCTATAAGCCGCCGGCCACTCTTGGATGGAGCCCCATCAATGCCTCCCATTAATGCATTGATGACACATGAGTTTCAAATCAATTTCAAATATTTTCCCTCCTAATTCCCATTAAACCTGAGAATAATTTCAGGTTTTGAATAGAAACTCCTCTCCCTCCTCTATGGAAACCACCGGCCCCCCTTCTTTAATGGGCTCCATTAATGGCTCATCAATCTCCCTTAATTATATTTGAAAATTGAAAATAATTTCAAATAACTCCCTCCTAATTTACTAAAATCTGAATTTAATTTCAGATTTGAGTAAGTCTCTTACCATCCTCATCTGACCTAGATTCCCACCCTCTCCCACCTTGGCCGAAACCTTCTCTTCCTCGGAAATCCCGCCGGCCTCTCCTCCCTCATCTTCCCCACTTCCAACGCAAGGATTCTCTCTCACCCTCACTTAAATCTCTTCTCCTTTGAAGGATTCTCCAATATCAAGCATGCATGGCGGATTCGGAGTTTGAGTGGGGTCTCGTGTTCAATGCTGACGGAAGCTTGACTATCCTACGGTCACCATTCTTTGACGTAGGATTTGAAGACGACACCATCGTGGGAGATTACTTGAAACGAGTGGTTCCTACCCTAGCAAGTGTCATCGACCGCCGACATCCAAACTACAATTGGAGCATCGACAGTCAATCATTTCCATCATCCTCGACACCGATAACCTTCCCGTGGATCAAGTTCATTGTGGTTGCTACCGTTCTCGTGGCATCGTCAGGTTTGCTAAAATCCTTCTTCCGCTAAGCCTAGTGTAGTTGAGTGATACATTCCCCAAGGTAAAAACTCTCGTTATTAAGTTGTGAATTGTTGATTAATAGCTTTTGGTATTGCTACTATCTTTGGTTATCTTTGAGTTTAGCTATTCTACATGTACTTCCTCGCCTAAGCTAGTTGAAAACTAAGAATTCTTTGAGGAGTTTTGCTTGTTATCTCAATAAGTTATTAATTGAAATTGCTTTGTCAATCATTCGAAAATTTCTTAACAAGCTCCTTTGCATAATGTTTCACATCATTTATACTTGTTCTTTTATATTCTTTGTGAATATTTACACTTAACAGTAAATGCCTTTCTTACTTGGCTCTCTCTATTTAGCTGATTTGGCTAGGAATGTATGCATCTATTGGGCTGATTATGTATCTAAATTGTTACTTGTCTGGCTGAGTTTGGGGTTGGGAGTGGCAATTCAGCAGATGGCTACATCAGGTCCAAGCCCAACGTATCCATTAGAATATCATGCTTGTATGCATGTTTATTTTTATGTTTGAATTAATATGCCAAATACCAGATTCCAAGTTTCAGGGTTTTTTTTTTGGCGATAGAATACTACAAGACAAGCAAAAAATGTAGTATTGTTGAGCAAAGGGGTGGGATTTGACATTTTTCTGAAGAAATTTTGTTCCATTGAACCTGAGAGTCTACCCCACAACAACAACAACAACATCAAGCCTTTATCCCACTACGCGGGGTCGGCTACATGAATCCTTTTTCTCCATTGTGTCCTATTAAAAGTCAAATTCTCGTTTAAATTTAATAAAGAAAGATCATTCCTAATATTTTCTAACCAAGTCTTTTTAGGTCTGTCTCTACCTTTCTTAACATAAGTCAAATCTAATACCTCTACTCTCCTAACCTGGTCATCGGAAGGCCGCCGTTTTATGTGACCAAACCATCTAAGGTGACTCTCTCTAATCTTATCTTCTACTGGAGCAACTCCAACATTTTCATGTATATGCTCATTTCGTATCCTATCTCTAAGGGTAAAGCCACTCATCCACCTGAGCATCCTCATCTCTGCCACACTTAACTTGGTATTATGCTTCTCTTTTAATGTCCAACATTCGGCACCATAAAGCATTGCAGGCCTCACTACCATCTTATAGAATTTTCCCTTAAGTTTGAGGGGTACATTTCTATCACATAACAAGCCCGATGCATTCCTCCACTTCAACCATCCAACTTGAATTCTGCTGATAATATCCCCATCTATTTCACCATCACTCTGAACAATAGATCCAAGATATCTAAAACGTGTACTCTTATTAATGACTTGATCGCCCAAAGTCATAATCCCCTCACTAGGTCTATTACTACTAAAATTACACTCCATATATTCCGTTTTAGATCTACTCAAGCGACCATAATTCAAGTTTACCTTCAACTCCCTCTCTAGTCTTATTAACAAGAAGAATATCATCAGCAAAAATCATACACCAAGGTACATCCTCTTGCAAATGTCTAGTGAGACATCCATGACTAAAGCAAAAAGATATGGGCTTAAAGCTGATCCTTGATGTAACCCAACCGAAATGTACCCCTCAAACGTAATTGATCGTATAGGTTTAATCTTTTTGCTTGTGGCTTGGCATGCTATTCTTTGATCAATTTTATGTCTTTTCCTGCTGGTTGTTCGTTCCTTTGTTGTAATAAATATATTGATTTTCGTAGGGCCTCTTAGACCGCTTGTTAGAAGTATAGGCCTAGACATGGAATATTGATGACGAATCTTCTTTCAACCTTGATTGGTCATGCAGAGAAGCTTAGTTTTAGACATGGCTTAAAATTGCGCAATATGAGGTTCGCCTTGAGGCACGCCTTTGCGCAATTCCAGTAAAAAAAGCCTCGATGCTTACGCCTCGGGTTTTTGTTATGAGGCTTGCGCCTCAACTTGGTTGAGGCCCGGCTTAAGGCCCGCCTCGCCTCACTGGTATGAGGCTTACGCCTCATGCTATATATATTAAAACTTACATAAATCTTTAAGTAAATGCATGACATTGGACTCTATAGGAGAAGAGGAAGGGGAGAGAGCAGTTCATCATAATGATGATTCAAATGAAGAACCCCTTAGTGATGACAGTGCTGATGACTTATGAGTTCTTATGTGATATGTCATTGCTATTTATTTTTAGAAATTGGAATTATATGTTAATGAAAAGAATACTGGGATTTGGGAAAGATAGAATTTTGAGTTGACTTTATTTCATGTTGTCTTATTATTGAGATATTTTGATTTTACTTCATATCTTATGCTTTTTTATGTTTTATATTATTCACTCATTAGTATATAAAAATTTATTATTTTATGTTTACGCAATCTTTTGATTTTGAGGCTTACGCCTCAAAACGCCTTGAGGCTAACGCCTCGCCTCACGAATGAAAAACGCCTCAATACCCGAATACGCAATTTTAAACATTGGTTTTAGAGTCTTCTAACTCCAGGAGCTGAATAATGAAGTAGGTGGTTAATCCTTTAGGATTCCTACTTTTTTTATCAGAACTTTAATCATGCAACCAACATTTTATGTTGTTTTGAAGGTGCAGCTAATTCAGATTTTGGAAACCGTTGGATTTTGTATTGTTGTACAGATGACAAGGTGACTGCTAGAAGAAGATTTAAGAGAGAATTATGAAAAGAAGTTACAGTTTATTAAGTTAGATTTTAGAGAGATAGAGAGTGGGTAGAGATGGGGTCTGCCAAATGACTTATTTCTTTTTTTTTTTTTTGAAGATTGTTAGACATTAGCATATTCTATTGGATTTGAAATTCTTACAATCCAGATGCAAAACATGGGCTACAAACATGGGAGGACAACCAACAATATAGTTTATGTAATATAAATGACAAATGGGTCCACATATGTGATAAGCACTAGTTTATTTATTTTATTTTATTT
Source organism: Dendrobium huoshanense (assembly GCA_016618105.1). NCBI lineage: Eukaryota > Viridiplantae > Streptophyta > Magnoliopsida > Asparagales > Orchidaceae > Dendrobium > Dendrobium huoshanense. The sequence goes on along the minus strand of CM028358.1, from coordinate 26,806,759 downwards.
ATATTTTGTTTTAGGTAGATCGGTTCTATGTTGTATAAGCTTGGCCTACCCAAATATTATAAATACACCTCCTATTGTAATAAAAGAGTATTGAATGAATAATTTCTTGTTTTCCCTTCTTCACCTTCTTCTTCATTAAGGAGTCTACATATTCTCAAAATGTGCCTTCCGCTTCTTGATGTAGATCAAGAAGCATAACAAATAATGCTCTTGTTGAGACCTAAACTCACATTCCCCTCTCCTCTTCCCGCCGATCAGCACCCTCACTTCCGCAGCATTTTCATCAACTGAGCCTGTAAAACCTGAAAAATGTCATTTTAGACCTTGCACGCTTTTCGATGCATCACGGCGAGTTTTAAATGAAACATTCAAAGTTGTTGGATTTTGAAGAAAATAATTTTATAAAATTCTACGCAAAATTATGAACATTTTGATATAAAGAACTTATATGAAATTTTGCTTGGATTTGAAATTAAAATTCAAGAAAGATTCATAATACCTAAACTACCCCTAGCAAATACTAATGCGGATGTGTTTTAACTGGGGGCAATTAAGGCATTTTGCATTAAACCTCTTTTCCTCTTAAGGGGACCGAATTCATTCGGTCCCCATTTTGTTCGTTCGGCCGAAACAGAGAGAAGAAGTGGAGGTGGAAGGGAGGCGCACGGGCAAGGCTTGGACGACGGTTTTGGTGGAGGGTTCTGGTGGCCGGGCTTAGGGGAAATCGAAGAGGGAGATTCAAGGAGGCTAATGTGAGTTTTTAAGTAAGAGATTTATTTTTTTTCCCTAAGATTTTTGGATGAGAAGGATCTAGGGTTTCTCCAAAACTTAATGTTTTTCAAAAAAAGAATGTTAGGGAAGATTGAGGAAGAGTTCCTAACCATGAAAACATAATTTTTTTCCCAAAAATTTTTAGGGTTTCAAAACTTAGGGTTTTCAAAATGTTTGATTATTTTATGAAAGTTTTTTAACAAAGTTTATTCTTAAGGGTCTTAGGAAGGTTCTAATTAGGGGTGTCAAAACGGGTCGTCGGGTCGGGTTCGGGTCGAACCCGAGTTGACCCGGGTCTAAACGGGTCAATTCGAACCCGTTTTACAAACGGGTCCAAAATTTCAACCTGAACCCGACCCGTGTGGGTTACGGGTTGACCCGACCCGCGAAATCTGATGCTTGAGCTATGCTTCGGGCCCGCTAACGGTGCCAAGTCCAACATGGCGGTCGAGTCGGAGCCCCGGAGAGGCCTGCTTTTGTTCGAAGGGTCGAACGACTCGAACACTAGCGTGGTCGAGGCGAAACCGCGGTGCGGCCGGAGCATTTCGAGGCCAAGGTGGACGCCGGAGTGCCAGACTTAGCGTGGTCGAGGCGGCACAGGGAGGCGGAGCGGCAAAGCACCGGAGTTGCTTGAACCGCAGTGACTAGGCGAAGCGACTAAGCGACGTGAAGCCTGATGCGACGACATCGCGCGATACGAAGCCTGACGCGAGTCACGAGACGGGACAGCTGGACAGGATGGTATGACGTGACAAGTCATTTTCCCGGGTCAAAACGGGTCGATTTCGGGTTTCCGAGTCAACCCGAACTCGACCCGATTTTGCAAACAGGTCAAAAACTTAAACCCAAACCCGACCCGTAATGTAAACGGGTTGACCCGAACCCGGGTTTTTCGGGTCGGGCTCGGGTCGAGTTTCGGGTCAGGTCAGAATTTGACACCCCTAGTTCTAATGGTGAGATTTTTCTCAAAATATCAATTTCCCTAATTTCTAAATAAGTTAAATCCAAAAATTGAAAGTTCTAATTATTTATTTAAATAATAGTGAAGATTTGGCATGCTAAAATAAGAGATGAATGAAATTCAGATTTCTAAAATTACGGCTTTTAAGTAAATCTGAAAATAAAAAAAAAAGTATTTTTGAATTATAAAACTTTTAATGAGGTTTAAAGAGGGCTAAAATTATGATTTTCATAAAATTAGAGTTTTTATAAATTAAAATATAATTAAATCCGAAAATAAAAATTGAATTTTCATAGGACTGATAGAAGTAAGATAGAAAAGTAAGGATTAAGGTCAATGCAACATGGATGATAATTAATGAAAAGAATCCAAATGTTAAGGAGGTTTCATGTCTAATGTTAAGAAGGTTAATGGCAAGGAAGATTAACTTAGTAAGGATTGGAGTAAGACTTAGAGTAATTATTTGACAATCATAGTTACTTTGTCTTTCTTATGATTTCAAGATGGGAGAGGAAGAGCCTTGAAGAAGGGGAAGCGATAAATTTCATACATCAAACATTCAAGTATACATGATTCTTTATTTACAGTAATGACTTTTGTTTCTCTCCAGTTATATGTTTTAAATATTCAAGCATGTTTATGAAATCCTTATGATTAATTTAGAACATGATTTTGTTACTCTTGTCAAATGGTTGATCATGTAAATTACATGTTACATTTTATGTCATTATATGATAAAGTTCATATGTTATAGAAATGAGATGAAATGAGATGTTATGATTGTTATTGAATGCTTGTATGTACATGCTGAATTGATGGAGCTCCCCCCTTATGAAATTAGCTGTGGACGCTGTACTCGTGCACGTTAAAATGATAAATGATATGAAAAAAGAAATGATAAAGGAGTACCTTTCTGGTACTAGACGGTGGCTCCTGTGACAATTGTAATATATACGAAATGAGAAAGTTATGAATATTGAAATGAATATGAAAATGAATTATGAAATGATATGAATGCATGATTTATGTTTATGTTAATGATATGTTATTAGAAAATTAATTTATGTTATGTTTTAATTGAAATTGACATTTAACATATTATTCATTTTGCCTTGATTACTGTAGTTTAGAATCGTGTTTTACTTACTGATCTTTGGCTTATTGTTAGTTGTTAACAATTTTCAGGTAAGTTTAAGTAAATCAAAATGAGTAGAAGATGTGGAAACGTATATCGTAGGAGAGGCGCTCTTGATGAAAGGTAACTTTATGAATATTACTAATTTTATGTTTATGTGATTTCAAATTTTATTGTTTTAGTGGCTCTTTCAAATATTTTGGAGATTGATTTAGAGAGTTGATAGTTTAGTCTACCGTCCGATCTCCGTTCCCGCCTCGCCTATGGGAGCTCATCGGGTCGGGTCGGGTCGTGACAGAGCCCTTGCCACATTCTTTCAGCTGCAATCTTCATCACTCAAGCATTTCTTCCACAACATTACTTCAGTTGGCCACATTTTCCTGTTCAAGAACACCAAGAACATCATCACTCTTTACATACAGAAACTTTTCAATCAGCCACCTGCTGCGCCGTTCTTTTAAAGCTCAGTAGCCACCTATGCACCTATTTTTTTCCAGAACAAGATCTCTGTGTTGCGGCCGAACACCTGCAGTCTTTTGCCAGAATAAGCCTGTTCGGTTTTGCATTTACAACATCAGCCACGTTTTCAGCTTCTCAGTAACCCTGCAGTTTTATCTCAGCCACCATCAACATCCCCAAGAACACCCCACCAGGCGCTTGAACTGCCTTCAGATTTTCAGTTTTGCTCTCTTAGCCACAACTATATTCTTTCTGCAAGATTTCTTCAGCCAAACCATTCCAGCTGCTGAGTTACTTTATCCAACCGGCAGTCCACATCCAGTTTTCTGCTTCTTTCAAGATCAGCTGTTGAAGACTTGCTATTTGAAGACCAGCCATCCATTCCTGCTTCCAAGAATTGCCATCTGTTTTCCAACACAACAGTTTTGCAAATTCTCAAGTGACCAACTGCTGTCCTACCCGCTCCATCTTTCAAGATTACTTCATGTCCCAGTTCTTGTATAAAAAATCCTTATCTTTTTCGTAGGTTTTGAACACCAAAACCGTTAACAAACAATAAATTCCAGTAGACCAAATAAATTTTCTTGATAAGAAAACAAACACGAACAAACAAGATACAATGGTCCTCTTTCGGGAGGAGGACATTCTTTCCCAAACTCTAGATGCTGCTAGAATCCCTACAAAAAATAGTGGCAGCATGAACCCTCACAAAATCTGCTTGAAGGAAAATAATATCATCAAAAGGCCTAATATAACTCTCTCTATTTTCCTCCCAAAACCTGAATTTACTCCATATTTTTCTCCCACATTCTCCTTTGATAAGTGATCCACCCCTTTAATTCTCCTCCTTTTCCAACACCCTCCTTTAATTCTCCTCCCTTTCCAACTAGGCAGTCGCCCCTCAGACTTGGGCCCACATCCTTAACTGTCTGTTTATCAATATGCCTCCCCAAAAGTGTCACATTGTTTTCAAGGTGGAATGAAGGGAATTGCTGTTGAATAATCTAGTATGACTCCCACATGACTTTGTACTTCAGTAGGTTCTTCCACCTGATCAACATTTTTTTGCTTCCTGTTACTCCCTAGCGCACTCCTTCAACTTCCAATGATTCTAGCAACACCTCTATGTCATCCATCAAGGTTTGGAGAAGTGCAAAAAATGGAATGTTCTCTACTATCACACATCGCAACTGGGACACATGAAACACCGGATGGATGACTGACGATGGTGGTAAATGTAGGCGATATGCCACGACACCGATGCATTCCACAATTTTATAAGAGGACCAAAATAACGGGGTAATAAATTCTCATTCCTTTTCTGTGCCAAGGTTCTCTATCTATAGGGTTGAAACTTCAGGTAAACACTACCCCCACCTCAAACTAATTGTCTCTCCAGTGTGCATCTGCTTGCCTCTTCATAATTTGTGAGCTTACAACAAATGCCCTTTCAGCTTTGCCAAGATCCTGTCTCTGTCATCTAATTATTGCTCTACTAATGTCACTGGTGTGCTGCCTTGTGCATAATATATCAAGTGAGGAGGATCTCTTTCATATAACACCTTGAACTGTGTTATTTGAGCTGTCGAATGATAGGAAGTGTTATATCAATACTCTGCCCATGTAACCATTTTGCCCATAATCATCAATATCGTAGTGTATCTTTCTGACATTGGCAGCCCTTCAATGAAATCCATGATCATCTCCTCCCCCCACACCTTTTCTAGAAGAGCTAACAGTTGTAGGAGCTCTCTTGGAGACATAGCTAAATACTTGTGCCTTTGACATATATCACAGCTAGCCACAATCTTCTTGACATCCTTCTGTATACCCTCCCAATACAGCTCTGCACAAAGTCGACGATATGCCTTTTTGACCCTCAAATGTCCCTCAATGGCCGTCCCATGAAACTCCTGAAGCAAGTAAGAAATGTAAGAAAAGATCTTTGAAAGCACAAACCGCTCACTATGAAGCAACTTTTGTCCCATCACTAAATATTCCAGATGATTGCCCTTATTTTCCACTAGCTCCACCCTAATTTTCCTCAACCCCGCATCCTGTTTGCTCTCTTTCCTCAATGCATCCCAGTCAAACATTAAGGGCATGAACAATGCCATCATCTAGGGCTCCCCCATGCATCTAGATAAACCATCTGCTGCTTTGTTTTCAACTTCAGGTTGATATTGAATCTCGAAGTCATAGTCCAATAACTTGGAAAGCCACCTTTAAAGCTCCTCAGTGACTATTATCTTCTTTAGCAAATACTTCAAACTCCTCTGATCAGTTTTAACGATGAAATATCTTCCCAATAAATAAGACCGCTATTTATGAATGACCAACACAATTGTCATCAACTCTCTCTAATAAACTAACTTGAGTATTGCCCTGGCCGTCAACACCTAACTTAAATAGACCAAAGGTCTCTGGTTTTGTATTAGTACCCGAGACATCTGTCTCAACTACAAAATGTTGGCTAAATATGGAAAAGATAAAACTTGCGCACTGGTCATAGCCTTCTTGAACTCCTTAAATGCCTAGTTGGCTAACTCTCCTCAGTTGAGGTCATTAAACTGTTCCGTCAACGACCTTACTATAGAACTGTATCCACTCACAAATTTTTTATAGTAGCCTGTGAGTCCCAAGAATCTTTTCAACTCCTTCAAAGTCTTAGGTATGTGTTATTTGAGCTTGGCCTGAATTTTACTCTTGTCAGCTACCACTTCTTCGTGAGATACTACATTCCCTAAATACTCCACTCTAGGCTAGGCGAAAGAACACTTATTCTGATTGATGAATAAAGCGTGCTCTCTTAAGGAATATATCACAACTTTCAAATGCTTCAAATGTTCTCCCTTAGACCTGCTATATACCAATATATTGTCAAAAAATACCAGCACAAACCTTTGCAAGTAGGGCTGAAATACCCTATTTATCAAAAACTAGAAAGTAGCCAGTGCGTTAGTGTGGCCAAAAGGCATCACCCAGAACTCATAGTATCCCTCGTGCATTCTAAAAGCTGGCATGTGGATGGCTCTTGATTGCATTCTGATTTGGTGGTACCTTGATTTCAAGTCGATCTTGGAGAATATCACTGACCCATGCAACTCATCTAACAACGCGTCAATGTCTAGTATGAGAAACTTGTATGGTACAATTTTCTTATTCATGGCATGGTAGTCTACACAGAGCTTCCAACTTTCATCGTTCTTCATCACCAACAATATAGGACTAGAGAAAGGGCTCACACTGGACTTGATGATTTCAGCTTCAAGCATCTCCCGAATCAGTCTCTTAATTGCTTCATTCTAGACCTGAGGGTAGCGATATGGCCTGTTACTAATGAGGGAGACTCGTTCCTTCAGAATAATAGAGTGCTCGTGCTCTCGAGGGGATGGAAATCCCTAGGAAGCAGGAATACCTCCCTAAAATGCCAAAATAATGGTTGAATAATATCTGGAATGTCTTCTATATCCTCTGTCCCACCTCCCTCCATACTATAGAGCTCCACCAAGAATTCCTCTCCTCCCCTTATATGGCACGAACCATGGTTTTCAAAGAAACCATTGCTTTGGATAAGCTGGGATCTCTCTTAATTACCACCTTCCTCCCCCCTCCTGGATTTTTATAGCTAATGCCTACCAGTTTACCTTAGTCTCCTCATAGGTTTGCAATCACTTCATTCTTAAAATTAAATCAGTACTTCCCAACTCCAATGGAAGAAAATTCTCCCTGATGTGAATCCCGTGCAGCTCTATCACCAAACATTGATAGATCCCTTTGCTCTTCTCCACCTTTCTTGTGCCCATCATCACTCCAAAATATCCCATGTCCTCCTATTTCAACCCAAGTTTGTCAACAAATTAGTTTGATATAAAACTGTGTAGCCCCATTGTCCACCAAGATCGATACAAACATGGCGGGACAATCAACAACCTAATTTTGGCAACATAAATGAAAAATGAGTCCACATATGTAATAAACATTAGTTTAATTTTTTTATTCTATTTTTTAGTTTGTTTTAGGTAGACTGGTTCTATATTTGTAAAATCATTCTATTCAAGTATTATAGGTACATCTCCTATTGTAAAAAAAGAGAGTGGAATGAATAATTTCTGGTTTCTCCCTTTATAGTCTCTCTTCTTCCCCTTCTTTCTTAAGGTTTCCACACATACTCAAAAGGTGTCTTCCCCTTATTGATGTAGGTTAAGAAGCATAACAAAGATCTAGTGGCCGACCACTTTTGTAGAGAGAGGGAGAGAAGGTGGAGGAATAATTGGAATTGTTTTCAGTCATCATGAAAAATATATTAGATAAGGATTTAATTTATAGACTTAAAAGAGGAAATTCTAAAACATCCAACTTTAAGTTTAAATCTAAGACTAATTCATACAAGATTTGTGGCAGCAGCTTATTTCATTCATGAAAATATATGGTACTCCATGTAACAGGCTACTCTTCTTTAATTTTTGTCAAGCTATCCTCCCTTGCTAACCACCTTAGTTACAAGGTTTTCATATATTCATTTGCTAAACCTAATTCGGGTCAGGATACCTCTTTTTGGTGCACCTTCTTTTGCCCATCCATGGGCTTGTATTGTAGAGTTAGCGGTGTCCATTCCAGGTAGGCCTTTGGATCAAATATGGAATGACATGTCACAAGCATCCGGATGTATTGATTTGCTTAAAAGGATCTGATACAATGAATCAAAAGGACATGATACACCAAAGAAGACTCCATTGCTTTTAAAAAAATAGATGAACTTACGGTAAATAGCACTATTTCTTTGATTACAACAGTTTGGTATGTGATAAAGAATACAGTTATATAATTTGTTTAGGAATATTAATGTTAACTCAAACACGCAGACCATTGTGCGGTGAGAGAGGGTTTTATGGAGTAAGAGGACTCATAACATGATAGAATGCGAGGAAGATATATTTGCATAAAGTTATCTTCCGGTGGAAAATTCCATGTTCTTTATGTCTTCAACCTGTGTCCTAACAGCATTAAAGGGGCGGCAGTTAATAATAAAAAGTGGATCAAATCGGATGACGTATCTGATACTGAGTGCAATGTTCAAGTGTCCCATTTTTTGTTATTTGGACACCCTAGATTGCTAGCCTATATGTACATACCCTCTCAATCAATACAGTTTTACATGTTTTCTGGTTGTGTTATCATAATCCTTGATTACTTCAATTTTGATTCATTCATAATCCGTTCCCTCTGTTATCATGTTTTTCTTCTGAGCTAGCTTGATATATTATTTGCACTGTCAATTATGATGGCTTTAATATTTTTCCTGCTTGTGCAGTTACCACCACATGAACCTGGAGTTGTTAGACGGGCTGTAAACCATTTCTTACAGGTGTTTTTTTATTTTCTTAATGACCTTTAGGTAAAAACAAGCAACAGAAAAAAATCTGGTATCAAATGTGTTCAGCATAAATGCTGTTAGTCAATCGATTTTACTTGGAGTTTATTGACTTTGGAAAACTAGTTAAAATGCATGTGCACTATGTGCATGTTTGCTTGAAATATGTATATGATTTTTAATACATATGTTAGTTGTATTTTTTTTGTTAAATAGATACTTTTATTAATGCATTTTATGAATTTTACATTATATCTTCTGAATTATAACTTGATATGAAAAAAATATTTTAGTACTTATTAATTGTGTAAAAGTAAATATTATTAAATTTTGTGGAGTAAATGGCCAAAATTATTCTTAAACTTTTTAAGTGTATCCATTTTTGTTCCAATTTTTTCCTGGTGTTTAATTTAGCCCAAGTCCCAAATCCTAAATGAGAAAAGTGGAGGGTTGTGTTAGGTAGTCGACAACCAGCGTAAAATTTGTTAAATAATAATGACATGAATCTTTTAAAAAATTGTATTAATGTTAGGGCGTTCTCTGAAAGCAACACGCTGTATGTCCTGAATACAATAAGTGTGCAAGGGCCGCTGTACCAATGCCTGGGTGCAATGTTAAATAGACAAGGGTTCCTACATCAATGACGGATGTGGGCAAGGAAGCTAGTCAATGAAATTAAAATTAGGTAGAAACTTGGAATATATGTTATCTTACAGAAAAATTGATGAAATTAATATATATTATGATTCATAGGAAGATAAATATTCTTTGCATTCAGGAACTAAATAGGTTGGAAAGAAGGCTAAGAAGATTGATATTTTAGGATTAAAATTATGGTATTCGGGTAGGAGTCATATTAGAAATGGTGTAGGTGTGATTGTAGATAAGAGCTTGAAGGATAATATTATAAAAATTAATAAAATTTGAGATAGAATTATAGTTTTAAAGATTATTGTTGATGCTAAGATTGTTAATATTATAAGTGCTTATGCTCCTCAAGTAGATTTATATATAAGTTCACAATTAAAATTTTGGAATGACTTAGAAGAATTAATACAAATCTAATGTAGCATATGATTTTAAATGTTATGATAGTCACATTATTGTTATTTATGACCATAATTTATTTGATTTAATTGGAAATTCATCATATTATTATTTTCTTGGTTGACCTAATTCTTATGTTCAATTTTTAACTGGCATTGATGAGCAATCTTAAGCTCTTATATCAAATCTGAAGTGAGACAAACTAGTTATAAGATTTTTAAATGTAGTTCTGGGATGATATACTTAAAATTTCATAAACAAGGTCAAATTCTTAGTCACAAAAATATTTTTATAACCTTTTGCCACTTTGTTTTAAGATTGGAAAATACACAATTCGTACAAATTTAATAGCCTTCTAAGAGAAATATTGCATAAAAATTTACAATCATTAAATCCATAGCACATGCAATTGGGAACAAATGCCATAATTACAACAATCAGACAAGACTCGATTTATAAATATTCAATCACATATGAACACCAACCGGTACTTGGGAAAAAAAATTGAAGGAAAAGAAGTCGAGAAATAACAATCTAGACCTCACATAGGTACAAGAAAACAATTACCTCAAAAATTTGTAGTCTCCAGTTGCACAACGCTAGACAGAATTACGTACAACTAGACAAGAGAGATTTGGCATGCTGACATAGAAAGTTATTCCAGTTTTATAAATAAATTAAAATTATTTATTTTGGAAGCATCTTCTCAAGCTTTCACAGGAAAAATCCTTTGTTATTTATGACTACAATTTCCCCATATGCTATTGACCACAACTCGATATATTTGAAGTGTGCAAGTGGACGTGTCTCTAAGATTATATACTATACAAGCAAAACATCTAGAAGAAATAGTTGCTTAAGTTTTTAATGGGATTGTTTCATATGGTAGCTGCTAAATGAAACCCAAAACAGGTAAACCAAATGTTGGGTGCCCTGATAATTTGACGGGTAATATCTCAATTCTAGAAAATAATAAATCTTGCAATAAGTGGCTGATGGCTAGATTATTGCGTGGCTTTCTAACTAAAGTTAGTTGAATTGTGTTTCTATCTTAGATTAATTCTGAGTTCAATCTTATTAGCGCCAAATCTTGATTGCAACCGTTTGTCTATCAATAAATTTTCCTGTTAACAAAATTGCAATGGTAAATTTCCTTGGATTCAAGGTTGACTAATGTTTTTGTTAAGTTATGTTCGGCACTTTATGTTCTTAAGGTTGATTATGCTTCATAAAATGGGCTCTCAAGGTCTGAGTCATATAATTAGTATAAAATAAATCTTCTGTTATGCTTTTATTCTGATAAAGATATTGATATCATGTAGTGTCACTATTTGTTAGTGTGATAACTCTTAGTTTTTTTAAAGTGTATTTTGATCTACAACAATAAAAAATTATTTTAGGAGTCATTATAAGGACAAATTACAAATCGTCTTCGCCATAACATAGATATTATTGTGCTTTAGTTTTACTAATTTTTTCATAATTTTTGGACTTGGGTGAAATTCTTAAAGAAATTGACATTTCTCGGTACAAGTGGGGATTTTGTGACTGTTAGGTATTCGTTTTGCAAACCGATTTTACTTGAGTGTTTTGGACATGCTTAGCTAATTTATGATTATTTTTCTGTAATTTTTATATTCCCGAATTTGATGATATAAAAGAATTTCGATGAATTTTGCGTTAACAAAAATTAAATAATTAGAGTAATTAAATTTTATTATAAAAATAAATTTCCACTAAATGTTTTCTAAAAAGACATTTTTAATCCCTCTATTCATTAATAGAGTGTCAACAGAGGAAAAAAAAAAAGAGAAAAAGAAAGTAGAAAGAAAGTAGAAGCCCGTTTTTAGAAGTCTTTGAGTTGTTTTTTTCTGTCAGCCTAGTTGAAAATTTGGTTTGTATTGAGGTAGGTCATATTATGTCTATCTCAATTTTCCTAAATATGTAAATTTAATTGAATTTTTCGATTAAAATTTTATTTCCATTATCAAAAAAATGGGGATAATTTTGCACTGGTACAATTTTCTCTGTGTAACATTTTATATGTTATAAAGAATAAGATTATGAACATTTGAAATATTTTCTAGAAAATTTAAATTGGGGGTTTTGAAATTTTTGGGGTTTCTATTGAATAGAAAATTATTTGGACTCTGAAAAATAGTATTGTAGTTAGATAAAAGTCTTAAAACATTATTTTACATCATCTCTACTAATTTTGTTATTCACTGAAAATGTGTATTTTTGCTTCGTAGGATTTTTGTTTTCTATCATTATAGAAAATTATGCAATTATGACATATGCTCAATTTTGCTTTATTTGCTAAAATATGATGATATATGTACAAATGTGATTAAATTATATCTGTTGGGAGATATGAGGGTAAGAATCTTTTGAGATTCTATCTATATCCTGGGAATATTCTGGTGCTCATAAAATATGTTCTTGTGGCAATAACTATGTTCTGGTGCTACAAGCACAAAATAGAGTCATAAGAGATCAGAATCCTTTAAGATTATGTCTAGGTCCGGAAAATGTGATAGAAACTGTTCTATGATTTGAATTGTAATTTATTTATCTGCTTAGTATTGTTATTTAAATAATTGGATATCTGCTACGCTCTTATTACATTTCTTAGTACAATGATTTATTATACAACATTTTAATTCTTTTAAATATTCAGCAAAATATTTAATAAAAGAATTTAAAATTTTAGATCGATCTAGATAGACTTAAAACTAGATCTTGGGGTTTGCCTATTATAGCTCAACATGATGGGACATGTTCTGATCGGGTTGGATTGTGACAAGCTTTTCTTGTATCAGAGTAATAGTTGTGGAATAGATAAAAAAAATAGAGGTATATAAAGTGATCTGTTAGTCAAATGGGTAGTTTTAAGTCTATCTACATGTTTATTATTGTTTGTTTCATGTGCATGTATGTTCAGTTGCATATTCTATGTGATTATGCATCCGCCATACTCAAATATGACAAACGGGCAGAGTAACAGTCAAGCAGCTTTTGTATATAGTATTGCTTCGATAGTTGGTTTTGATATAATTTCGCTGTTTGCTAGTCTGATGTCCCATATGATGGGTGAGGCACAGAGTAGGGTTTCTGTTGTGAAATCTGATGAGGTTGATAGACATCTACAAAATGTTTCTATGATTGAGGTCTCTGGGGTTTGAGGGTATTGTTGAGACTAGAGAAGCAGAGGATTGGTTGAGGATCGAGAAGACATTTGACGGTATGTTGTATCCTCCAGAGGAAAATATCGTTAACAGTCTTTCTATTAGATAGTGATGCAAAGCGTTAGTGGATGGGTCAGTAGGAGAAATTTCAAGAGAAATTAAATTCTCTAATTACCTGGGAGGAGTTCTCTGATGTCTTTCAAGCCTGGTTTGTACCAACTTCTACATGTTAGCAGATGCAGCAGACCTTTTTGAGACTGATTCAAGGGAGCAGGACAGGTGTGAAATTTGTACTAATTATCAGAGTTTAAAATATATATTTACTTAGAAGGATCTGAACCTGAGGCAAATGAGATATTTTAGCTGATCAAATATTATGATTTGACTATTCAATATAAACCTACAAGGCTAATGTTGTGGCAAACGCTCTTAGCAGGATGTCTTCTGTATTATCATATATACAACTTACTTTTGATGAGTATTCGATATGGGATTTGGAGATATTAGACCTGGTGGTGATTTCTTCTTCTGTTTGGGATTCTGATATGGTAGCTCAAATGAGTATTCAATCTTTTCTGCTAGAAAAGATTTAGGAATCTCAGAAGTTAGATACAAAGTATTCGAAATTGATTGATAAGATCATATCTGGTATGAAATCTGAATTACAATTTCTTATTATGGTATTATTTTCTGCAAAGATAGATTGTGTGTTCCTATTTTTGAAGATCTGAGCTGGGAGATTCCATATTGGGCTCACTATTCAGACTATACTATTTATCCATGGAGTAGCAATATGTATGAAGATTTGAAGGGTATGTTTTGGTGTCCTGGATTAAAAAAAGATATAGCAGAGTTTGCTTTGAATTATGAAGCCTGTTAGTTTGTAAAGGCATAGCATCAGCGACCGACTGACCTTTGACTGTTGTTACCTATTTCGGAGTGGAAATATGAAGAGGCAATGATGGATTTTGCTATGGATTTTTTCTGATCGAGGAAAATATATTATACTATCTTGGTTATGGTCGATTGACTGACGAAGTCTGCTCATTTTATTATAATCCGACAAACTGATTCAGTAGACAGGTTATTACACATATATCTCAAAGATATTATCAGATTGCACTGTGCCAAAGGTGATTATATATGATCGAGATTGACAGTTTTATCTCTAGATTATGGAGAGGCATTTAACTGGGATTTAATAAAAAATTAGGAAATTTAGATCGGTTTGTGTGGATTACTGTGTTGTTGAACTCACTATGATTTTTCTTATGATTTTCAAGATCTAAGAAGGGGAAGGAGATTGTTGATTAGCAGTTCAGTATCAGATTTGAGTTTATAGATTTTTTTTTTATTTTTTTTTTATTTTGTATGATCATGGCTAGTTTATTGTTCAGTTATATAGCTTTTGTTTATAGTTATGTAATATAGTGTTTATATATTTTGATGAAATGAAAGAAATCTTGCGGATGAGTTTTTTTTTTCAGTATGTGGATTTTTAGTAGCTCTATAGTCTGTAGTATCAACAACAAACAACAACATCAAGCCTTTGTCCCACTATGTGGGGTCGGTTACATGAATCCTTTTTTGTCATTGTGTCCAATTAAAAATCAAATTTTCATTTAAATCTAATAAAAAATATCATTTCTAATATTTTCTAATCAAGTCTTTTTAGGCCTACCTCTGCCTTTCTTAACATAAGTCAAATCTAATACCTCAACTTTCCTAACCGGGTCATCAGAAGGCCTCCATTTGATGTGACCAAACCATCTAGGACGACTCTCTGTAATCTTATCTTCCACTGATGTTACTCTAACATTTTCACGTATATGTTCAGTCTTTTGTTTATAAAAAAAAAATGAATATTGAAAGAGAATCTGAAACATTCCAATATTCAATCTTGGGGTTGCCTATCATAGCTCAATACGATAGGACCTGTCTTGTTTGAGTTGGGTTGTGACAGTTAGGTCATCCAAACTTAGCGTATCTTGAAATACACTTTCAGTTATTATTTATAAATAAAATTTTAAAAAGTTTCTCATATGAAGTTTGTCAATTCTTAAACATATAAAAAATTCTTAAATTTGCTTATCCTATAAAAAATCATGCTTTCTCCTCGATTCACTTTGATATGTGGGGCCATCCAAAATTTAAAATTTGATTGGGAATCATTAGTTTAACTTCTTTGTTGATAATCACACTAGTCGTAGGTATATCTTATGAATGAGATTTGTCAAATCCTTAAAATTTTCTACTCTATGATTCAAATTCGATTAAAAAAAAAGTTTAAAATATGACAATATAAAAAGAACACTTTTTCTCTATCCTCAATGATTATCTATAGAGTTAGGAGATAATTCATTAATGCTCTTGTTGACACACCTCAACTTTATTATATAGCTCGAAGGAAAAACCGACATCTTCTTGAGACTATCAAGTCACTCATGTTCATTGCACAAGCTCTCCAATAGTTATGGGAGGATGTTGTCTTGATAATATGATATCGCATAACTTCAATGGCTTCTCATATGCTTAACTACAAAAGTCCAAATCATGTTCTCCTAAGCTTTATCTAAATGCTAGAATTATGTCTTCATGTAGCCGACCTCACATAGTTAGATACAAGCTTGTTGTTGTTAATTTTGTGTATTTCCTATAAGCATTCAAATGTTCTGCATATGTACATTCTCAAATAAATTCTCAAATAATGGTAAACTTAATCCCAAGGCTATCAAATGCATATTCACTAGACTTCACTCGGGCCTTCATACTGGAGACAGATGCTTTAGGTTATGGACTAGGGGTGGTATTCTTGCAGAATCTTCGACCCATTACCTACTTCAGCCAGGTGTTGACAGCCAGAGTCAAGATGAAATCAATTTATGAGGAGTTGATGGGCATTGTCTTAGCTATCCAAAAGTGGCGACCCTATTTGTTAGGTTGGTATTTCATTGTCAGAATCGACCAGAGCAGCTTGAAGTACTTGTTGGAGCAGCAAATGATGACTGGGGAACATCAGAGATGACTATCCAAATTGCTGGGGTACGGTTTTGAAATCCAGTACAGGCCAGGATTGGAGAATAAGGCAGCAGATGCCTTGTCTAGTTGTATGGGGGAGCTGTATACAGTGGCAATATCGATTCCTTTGAGGCTAGATTGGGAGACCATCAATGAGGAGAGTGCTAGGGATGAAGAGTTGGGAAAGATCATGATAGATTTACTGAGGGAATGGGGTAGCCATCCAGGGTACTCATTGGAGGGGTACAGATTGCTATATCAGGGGAGGTTTGTGATGCCCCGGACCTCAATCCACATTCCACACTTACTCCCGGAGTTTCATTGGAGCGTTGTTGGGGGTCATTCAGGGGTGCAAAAGACATATATGAGGCTAGCCTCAGAGCTATACTAGAAGGGGATGTATAGATATATTGAGGAGATGGTGGCCAGGTGTGAGGTCTATCTGAGGAACAAACACCTGGCTATGTCACCAAGAGGACTACTACAGCCGTTGGCTTTACCGGATCATGAGAGGAGATATCCATAGACTTCATAGATGGGTTGCTTCGTTTAGAAGGCTTCACGGTGATTCTGGCATCAAACCTTGACAGATTGAGCAAGTATGCTCATTTCATTCCCCTCCGGCATCCATACACCGTGGTGACAGTGGCTTCAGCTTTCATCAGAGAGGTGGTTAGATTGCATGGAGTACCATAGGCGATAGTATCAGATAGAGATAAGGTGTTCCTCAATCATTTTTTGAGGGAGTTATTCATATTACACGAGGCAGTTCGGAAGAGGAACTCTGCCTACCACCCATAGACGGATGACCAAACAAAAATGGTCAACAGGAGCTTGGAGACTTACCTGAGATGCTTTGTGTCGGAGATACCCAAGCTATGGGCCAAGTGGCTATCATGGGCGGAGTACTGGTACAACACCTATTATCATTCTGCTTCTCAGATGACCCCATTCAAGGCGTTGTATGGAAGAGATCCTCCTCAATTAGTGCACTGTGGGAGTAGCAGTACTCCAATTTCTTCAGTGGAAGAGTACTTGGAGGAGAGGGACAGTGTTACAGGAGTTGAAGAGACATCTACTGAGGGCTCAACAAATTATGAAGAAACAAGCTGGTGGGTATAGGAAGGACTCCCAGTTCAAAGTAGGGGAAAGGGTGTTCTTGAAGCTCTGACCATACAGACTGAAGATAGTCGCCAACAGGAGGAATGAGAAGCTTGCTCTAAGGTACTTTGGATCTTATGAAGTATTGAAGAAGATTGGAGCAGTAACATATCGGCTAAAACTACCACCAACGGCGACTATACATATGGTTTTCGATGTATCTCAGTTGAGAAAGGCTATTGGAGATTATACAGCCAGCTTGGAGTTACCGGTGACTTTTACTGAGGATTTAGAGATGATTCTGGAACCCTTAGAGTTGATGGGGGTTCGCCAGAAAGAAGATGGAACTAAGGAAGTGTTGATCAAGTGAATCTTCCTGACTACAATGCCACATGGGAGCCATACGAGAGGGTGAAACATCCGTTTCCTAGTTTTCACCTTGAGGACAAGGTGATTCTTTGGGAAGGCGATATTGTTAGGCTGGTTCCTCCTGAACCGGCCCAATCCTCCTCAAATCTTGAACCGGCCCTGGATGGGTCGGTTTTGGTCTATAGGAGGCAGGCTAGTACCGCCTCCTCTTCCTTTGCCGCCCACAATAGCGGGTCCGACTATTCAAATTGAATTCAAAATAAGAAAGGAGGGGGCGGCTAGGGTTTTGGAGGGAGATTTGATTTATAAGGTTTATGTATTCAATAGCATGAGGTGTTTTAGGGTTAAGGGATTATGCTTTGATTGATTTTTTTGTTCTCTTGAAGTTTCTTTGGCATCTTGGACTCTAAACTCATCGTCTAGAGATTGGGAGGGAATGATCCTTCTCTCGAATTAAGGATCAATTGTATCTTGCTTTGTGTTTATTTTTGCTTTGAATCCACTATTAAAATCTATTATTTTGGATTGATTTCATTGAGATTATCACATGGTTTCCGCTGTTTTTATCAATTATTGCTAGGATTGCTTGTGAACTCAAGTATTTCCTCTTGGATTACTTGCGAACTTAAGTATTTCCTATCAGAATGATCTCTCTCCGCTCCAGGATCTGGAGAAGTGTTGGCTGCTGTCCTAAACTTGTAGGTGGTGGATTCCAAGGGTGCTGGATTTCAAGGTTTGATGGAAATTCCGAGAACTTTTAAATCAATTCCAGGAGAAAAATAGGCAACTGAAATAATTCCCAAAGATGACAGCTTTACATAGCATATTGTTGCTTTCATCTGGCATGCCATTGATCCCTGCTGGGATGTTGTTCGAGTAAAATCCCAAGCAGTTGTTTATATTCAAATGCAAAACTTGTATTACTTCCAAAATAATGGTTGCAAAACTTGTCGTTATTTCATTGCAATGTTTCTAGATTGTCATTTTAACTTGGGTTAAATTAGTCATAATTCTCATGGTGCTAACATGCTAAACTTGCTGACCATGTTTGGCTGCAGAAGGAAGGGGACATTACAGTGATTGAAGTTCAATGTGTTCCTACAGATTTTCATGCTAGATTCAGAGCCCTGGAGCGAACGTAGGTACCACAGAAGAATATTTATAGAACGAATGCATTTTTTTTCATTAAAGGAAAGAAATTAAGTTATTATAAGTTGAGAGTATCTTTGACTGCAACTTCTACCATTGATTTTGTTTGCAACTTGCACCATTTATTTTTTCCTGCAAGCTCAAAATCATGAAGTTCACAAAGCCAGTGGAAAACATCTAAGGTTGGCAGATGGTATCAGAATAGGGCACGCATATAAACCATGAAAACTTCTGTATTTTTTCTCATGACCTTCTTGAAGCTAGGTATTTAAGATTTAAGCAAATGTAATTATTTATCCTTTTGCTTTATTTCCCATAAAAATGCGACTTTGTAATGGGTGATTCCATTTCTTAGGTAACGAAACAATTTTTTTTGGTCAGTTTGCCCTAGTAAAAGTCTGATGTACATTGTTCAACGTATCATCGTTTCCATTTTCTTCTACTTTGATCATTTAACAGAGATTGGCATTACTTGAAACTGCAGTTATTTTCTTTGGTTCATTGAATTATTTAAAGCATTCATATTATATATGAATTATGTGCAGAAATCTGATTTTAAAAATCAAGTAAATGGCCATAATGATGCCATTTAGGCCTTTACTATTCACGGAGTCCAATATAGTGCCTGGCCATTTCAAATACTAATCTCTCTCTTTTCCCAAAAAAATGAATTTGAAATTCATATTAGAATTGAAATTTGAAAATTCCACTTTTTCTTTCAGAATTTCAAGTTTAAATTTAAAAATATTTTTTAACATTCAAGTATTTAAAATTTAAATTTTTATTATTTACCTACATTTCCTTTATTTGTAGAGCTTGTTGCTACTAATCTAATTGAGTGGTGGAGATAGGTGGGGTGACCGCTGGAGGTTGAGGCAGAAGGTTTTGGGACTAAAATTGGTGAAGAATATCAAAAATAATTAATTGCCATTAAAAATAACATAAAATTCTGAAGGCATGATTATCACAATCTAGATTGGATTTGTGAAGCAAAAGGGGAAGGAGAAAAAGGTAAAAGAGAGAAAAATCCTCATGGTTAGGAGATCGGGGGAATTTATCCGTAGGGAGATACCAAATAGTGGCACCATTATTTTGTTTGATCATCAATCATCATAATTATAATTCTTGATTTGCTATATATAAATATTTGTCATAGTCTCATGGACATTTTTACCTAAGAACCATAATACCTCGTCATCTAAAGATGATGTCCTATACATAAAAATTGAGTAAGACTAATTTAATTAACACAAACTCAGACTTAAAATCTGATAGGTCCAAGTAGATACACAGTGTCACCGTACAGTTTATTTGAATTTAGTAGCTATAACTTCATACACAGTGCCACCATGTGTTCAAATACTATGTGGTTTGAACAATATTTTTCTATTTCAGTTGGTTTACATGAAGGATTAGCTTTAAGCCATATCTTTTTGCTTTAGTAATGAATGTTCTTATTAGACATTTGCAAGAGGTTGTACCTTGGTGGATGCTTTTTGTTGATGATATTCTTCTTGTTGATAAGACTAGAAAGGTTGTTGATGAAAAAGTTATGGAGGTCAATTCTAGATTCTAGAAGTTTTTTATTTGAGTAGATCTAAAATGGAATACATTTAGTATAGTTTTAGTAGTAATAGATCTAGTGGTGGGATTGTGATATTGAATGATTTAGCCATTAAAAAGATTGCTCGTTTTAGATATCTCGGATCTCTATTGTTCAAAGTGTTGTTGAAACACATGAGAATATTATTAGTAGAATTCAAGTTGGATGTTTGAAGTGGAGGAATGCATCGGGCTTGTTGTGTTTTAGAAAGTATCCCTCAACTTAAGCAAAAATTATATAATGTTAGTGAGACCTACAATGCTTTATAGTGTAAAATGTTGGCCATTAAAAGAGAAACATAAAATTAAGTTAAATTTTGCAGAGATGAGCATGCTCAAGTAGATGAATGGCTTTACTCTTAGAGATAGAGTGTGAAATGAGTATATACATGAAAAGGTTGGAGTAGCTTTAATGGCATATAAGATTAGAGAGCTATCTTAGATGGTTTGGTCACAAAATGTTGGCCTTTCGATAACCCTACTAGGAGAATAGATGTATTAGATCCGGTCCATGCTAAGAAAGGTAGAGGTAAACCTAAAAAAAAAGTTAGAAAATATTAGAAATGGTCTTATTTTATTAGATTTTATTGAGTATTTTACTTTTAACAAAATAAAATGGAGAAAAAAGATTTATATAGTTGTAAAACTAAAATTAGAGAGGCTTTAAAGAAAATCAAGGGTGGAAAAGCTGTTGGACCTGATGATATTCCAATAGAAGTGTGGAACTGCTTAGGAGATGAAGGAATTTCTTGGCTTACTAAACTTTTTAATACTATTTTGAAGACTAAAAAGATGCCAGATAAGTAGAGAATTGATGTAGACAAAGGGGGGATCAACACAAGTTGAGTTTTTCTTTTAATTTCTTGTCTTGTGTCTTTTCATCTTCCCCCTCTCGTTACTCTTCATTATCTTGTCCTATGGGCTGTTTTTCTAGTTCTATGGGAGCCTTGGCTGATTTCGATTTTGAGCTTTAGCTGATGAAATTTTAGTGGTGCAAGCTCATTATTATCAAGTGGAAGTGTAGCTCATTATGAGCTGATGTTTAGATATGAAATTTTATGATAGGGAGCTAGAGTTGGTGAGTGGAACTTGTTCTTTCCTATTCTATTTGAATTGGGGCTGCTGCAGTTTTTCTCTAGTTTCCTCTCCCACGGCTTGTTGTTGCCTGCTGTGCCCCCTCGGTTCTCTCCCCCTTTACTGTCGTGACTTCCCCCTTTTTCTCCCGTGGAATGACTTTGGCTGGTCCCTATTTTTGGCTCCTGGTTTCCTGTGCTTGGCTGATTGGAACCGTGGCCTCCTCTTGAGAAATGCTGTGACTCTTGGGATTTCAGCAAGGTGACTTTTGGCCTTTCATTTCTATTATTTTTATATGGGGATTTGAAGGGTTTTTGGGCTGTTAAGTTTCCCCTCTATTGCCTATATATATGAGATGCTTTGTGATGAAAAATGTAATGTGATGTGAATGATTTTTGGAAAGAAACCTGAGGGTTTTCTTGGATAGCTTGCGAGCTATGCCACTTCTTCCTCTCCTCTTCTAGGAAAGCTTGCGAGCTTCTCCTCTTTCTTCTTGGCTTCTAACCTATTCTTCTATCCGCAAGTGCCACCTCATTTGTATCCTTCTTCTCTTATAAGCAAGTTTAGGATGTTTTGTTTTGAAGTCAAAGTTTGTAAGAGTCATTTGTAAGAGTCTTTGTTTGTAAGTCGTTTTAATTTTAAGAGTTGTAAGTCTTTCATTTTACTATATAAAGTTGGGGTTTATCGTATTTGTGTTCTTTTGGATATTTTGTGAGTTTCTTTTAAGTTATAGAAAGAGTGTCTTTTTGTGATCAAAAATTTGGGTCCCTCTCCCATATTTTTGATTGCATCAAGAATGTGTGTGTTAATTGCTATTTTTAAGAATAAAGGTGATGCACAAGATTGTGCGAATTATATAGGTATTAAGTTAATGTGTCATACTTTAAAACTATGGGAGCGAGTTATGGAGCATAGGTTGCGGCGTGATACTAATGTTTCTCAAAATCAATTTGGATTCATGCTGGGTAGGTCGACTATGGAAGTCATACATTAAGAGGTTTGATGGAGAAATATAAAAAAAACAAGGAGGATCAACATATGATATTTATTGATTTAGAAAAAGCATATGATAAAGTTCCAAGAGAAGTGCTATGGAGAGTTCTTGAAAAGAAAGGAGTCAATAATGCTTATATTCAAATCATTAAAGATATGTATGCAGGAGTTATTACTTGTGTTCAAACACAAGGTTGTTTGACCAAGTATTTCCCTATTTCAGTTGGGTTACATCAAAGATCAGCCTTAAGCCCATATCTTTTTGCTTTAGTCATGGATGTTCTCACTAGACATTTGCAAGAGGATGTACCTTGGTGTATGCTTTTTGCTGATGATATTCTTCTTGTTGATAAGACTAGAGAGGTAGTTGAAGGTAAACTTGAATTATGGAGGTCAACCTTAGAGTCTAAAGGTTTTCACTTGAGTAGATCTAAAACGGAATATATGGAGTGTAATTTTAGTAGTAATAGACCTAGTGAGGGGAATGTGACTTTGGGCGATCAAGTCATTAATAAGAGTACACGATGTAGATATCTTGGATCTATTGTTCAGAGTGATGGTGAAATAGATGGGATATTATCAGCAGAATTCAAGTTCGATGGTTGATGTGGAGGAATGCATCGGGCTTGTTATGTGATAGAAATGTACCCCTCAAACTTAAGGGAAAATTCTATAAGATGGTAGTGAGGCCTGCAATGCTTTATGGTGTCGAATGTTGGCCATTAAAAGAGAAGCATAATACTAAGTTAAGTGTGGCAGAGATGAGGATGCTCAGGTGGATGAGTGGCTTTATCCTTAGAGATAAGATACGAAATGAGCATATACGTTAAAAGGTTGGAGTAGCTCCAGTAGAAGATAAGATTAGAAAGGGTCGTCTTAGATGGTTTGGTCACATAAAACGGCGGCCTTCCGATGACCCGGTTAAGAGAGTAGAGGTAATAGATTTGACTTATGTTAAGAAAGGTAGGGGTAGATCTATAAAGACTTGGTTAGAAAATATTAGAAATGACCTTTCTTTATTAGATTTAAACGAGAATTTGACTTTTAATAGGACACAATGTAGAAAAGGATTCATGTAGCCGACCCCACGTAGTGGGATAAAGGCTTGATGTTGTTGTTGTTGTTATAGTTGACCCCACTTAGTAGGATAAAAAATTGTTATTGTTGTTGTTGTTGTTGTTGTAACTTCATGCACAACTAAGATATCCTATTGTTTATTTACCATTTTCTTGATCATTCTTCTTTCAATGAGTAAAGTATTTCTATTTCATCTTAATTTTGTGTAAGTTTTGATACCATGAAATCTGGGGAAATTAGGCTAGGCAAAGCTGGTTGTCACTTTAGCAATATATCTTACGGTGTTGTAAATTAAAACTTCAGTGGCAGTATTTCATGCTAGAATGAAGCCAAAAAATATAATGAATTTGTTTTTTATAAATCTTGATTTTTTGTATTTTTAATCATTTATTTTTATTTCTGATTCTGATGTATCTGTCTTCATGGCTGTGAAATTTATATTTGAGAAAATTGTCTTTGCTGTGGTCCTTTTTTTAATTATTGTCAGCTGTTAGGCTTTTCTATGGCCTTTGCGTCTATATATATTCGTGGGGATTCCAATGTTTTGGAAGTAGTCAGTTGAAAACATTTAACAGTATTTCAAAGACTGGCTCTGCAAACATTTATCTAACCTCCCAGGTTATTCTCTTGGAAAAAGCTTTTACAAAATACTTAATGTACGTACGTGAAATGATATTTTGAAAGCACTGGAAATCGCTCAGAAATTTCACTTATTTAGATATCTCTTTGTTTTCTCATATGTGTCACTTGTTGTAAAAAATGGTTTACTTGTAGCTATCATGTCTTTGACGTACGTGTTACTGCAGTCATCTTATTGACCTGCTTGTTTCCAGTATAAAAATTGAAAATCTCCAGTTGTTTTTTAGGGGATAGCTTGATTGTATTTTAACTATATGTTTTGCATCCTTTCTACTGTGATGCTACTCAAGTAGATGGTTTAATAATTTATCTTGGTTTATAAACTGATTAATCTCATTCCTATGGAGACTACCTTAACGTGACTGTGGACTTAGCCTAAGGGAAGCGCTTGATAATGTATGGTTTGTTTCCTGATTTGAGTGAAAGAAGTGTTAAAAATTATCGAAATTGTGATTATATCTTCATTTAAAAAGTGCCTCCATGAATGAAGTTATCTAACTTCCTTTATCTGTTAGCACTTTAGAAATTAAAAAGGTCACTAGGTAAGCTAAGCAATTACACCTCCCATTATTAAGTCTTCAACATCAGCTTCAACATTAACCCAACTACTTAGGCTTGGCTTCATGAATCCTCCATTCTATTGAGCGTGGTTGCATATAGTATTAAACCTATTTTCAAGTAACAAATATTTTTGCACAACTTCTATTCATGTCACCATTGGTTTACTCTTCTTTCTTTCTTATCCCTGAAAATTAATTTTATCTATTTTTTTATGAGTGAAGCATAATATTAAGTTAAGTGTTGCAGATATGAGGATGCTCCAGTGGATGAGTGGCTTTTACTCTTAGAGACAAGATACATAATGAGCATATACATGAAAAGGTTGGAATATCTCCGGTGAAAGATAAGATTAGAGAGTCACCTTAGATGGTTTGATCACATAAAACAGTGGTATTCTGATAACTCGGTTAAGAGAGTAGATGTATTAGATTTGACTTATCTTAACGCAGAGTCAAACTTAAAAAAACATGGTTAGAAAAAATAGAAATGACTTTTCTTTATTAGATTTAAATGGGAATTGGACTCTTAACAGGACAAAGTAGGGAAAAAAATATTCTTATAGCTGACCCCACATAGTAGGATAAATACTTGATGTTGTTGTTGTTGAGCAAGCAAGATTATTCTAGTGATTTTCTATAATAAGCTTGTACTAGGAAAATTGTTTGTTATCTAGATGTTTCTTTATTGCTGGTTCTCGTTGAAATTTCTAGTCCAATATTCAGATTGGTTATCAAAACACTTTGTGATTATTGACTGCAACAGGAAAGTTGTTAAATTTAATTCCTCGGGAGAAAGAGTTGAAATTATATGGAGAGAGAGAGGAATTGCTTCAATGATAATCACTTATATGAAAACATACAAATTTATATCCAAGGGATGTCAGTGTTTTCTTGCTCAAGTAAATGATACAAATAAGGAAGTTAAATAATTGAAATATATACCTGTAATCAAAGAATATCCATAGGTATTTTTGGATGATTTGTCAGGATTATCATCAGAAAGAGAAATAGATTTCACTATTGAGTTGATACCGGGTTTAGAACCAGTGGCAAGGAAACCTTACAGAATGACAGTTAAAGAGTTACAGGAGCTGAAAAGTTAGTTACAGGAATTGATAGATAAGGAATTTATCAGGCCAAGTTCCTCATCATGGGGAGCTCCAGTACTATTTGTAAAGAAAGATGGAAGCTTCAGAATGTGCATAGATTATAAGGAATTGAATAAGCTTACTGTTAAGAATAAATATCCTTTGCCCATAATAGATGATCTTTTTGACCAACTAAGAGCTACAGTTTTCTCAAAAATTGATTTGAGATCTGGATACCATCAGCTATGGATTAAGGAGGAAGATATAGCAAAGACAGCTTTCAGAATCAGATATGATCACTTTGAGTTTGTAGCGATGACTTTTGGAGTGACAAATACACCAGCTGTATTTATGGATTTGATTAACATAATTTTTAAACCATTTCTAGACATATTTGTAATTGTGTTTATTGATGATATCCTGATTTATTCAAGAGATGAAGAAAGCCATTCCAGTCATCTGCAAGCAGTGTTGCAAACACTTAAGGAGAATCAGTTATATGCAAAATTTTCAAAGTGTGAATTTTGGTTGAACAATATAACTTTCCTTGGACATGTGTTCAGTAGTGAAGGTATTTCAGTTGATCAGAATAAAATTCAAGCTATTTCAGATTGGCCACAACCAACGATTGTTACAGAGGTGAGAAGTTTTCTGGGTATTACGGGTTATTACAGGAGGTTCGTAGAGGGATTTTCTCATATTGCAATGCGGTTGTTCAGATTAACTCAGAAAGCATTAAAATTTGAATGGAGTGATGAGTGTGAAGAAGCTTTCCAGAAGTTGAAGAATTGTCTAATGACTGCCCCAATTTTGATAATTCCATCAGGTTCAGAAGGGTTCCAAATTTTTTGTGATGCTTTCTTAAGGGGACCTGGATGTGTATTGATGCAGCATGGTAGAGTGGTGGCTTATGCTTCATGGCAACTAATAATTCATGAAAGGAATTACCACACTCATGATTTAGAATTGGCAGCTGTAGTTTTTGCACTAAAAATATGGAGACGTTATTTATACGGAGTCAGATGTGAAGTGTTTACGGATCATAAAAGTCTCAAATATATTTTCAATCAAAAAGAACTTAATTTGAGGTAGAGAATGTGGTTAGAGCTTATTAAAGATTATGACTTTGACATTCAGTATCATCTTGAAAAGGCAAATGTGGTTGCGTATGCACTTAGCAGAAAAGCTCTTGGAAATACAAATTGGTTAATCACCCAACATGAACATATAATCAGAGATATGTAAAAGTTAGAGATTTCAGTGATCAATTAGAAAGAGACTAAAGATATGTTCTTAAATTAGTTGGTGATCAAATCTACTTTGAAAGATAAGATTGCTCAATTCATTGTCTCAAGATGAGAAATTTCAAGACATCATAAAGAAAGTGCAAGCATTGCAATTAGAGAACTTTGGTATGGATAGAGAATGATTATTAAAGTATAAAGGCAGGATCTGTATTAAAAATTTTGGAAATTTAAGAGAAGAGATATTGCAGGAAGCTTACCTCTCAACATATGAAATTCATCTAGGCAGTATAAAGATGTATCAGAAATTGAGAGGGTTATTTATGTGGCCAGGACTAAAGAGAAATATTACAGAATTTGTAGCAAAATGTATTTCCTGTCAGATGTTCAAAGTAGAATATCAAAAGCCAAGTGGTCAACTACAACTCTTACCTATACCTGAGTGAAAATGGGAGGACATTGTGATGAATTTTGTGGTTAGATTACCCAGGTCAAGGCAGAGTCGAGATGCAATATGGGTTATTATTGACAGATTAACGAAGTCAGCTCATTTCTTGCCTATCAGACAGACAGATTCAGTGAAAAAGTTGGCAAAATTATATGTTGACGAAATTGTGAGATTTCATGGAATTCCAAAATCTATAGTTTCAGACAGAAATGCTCGATTCACTTCTAAATTATGGAAGAAAAGTCAGGAAGCTATGGGCATACGATTGACTTTTAGTACGGTATTTCATCCTCAGACAGATGGGCAATCAAAAAGGATAATTCAGACTTTGGAGGATTTATTGAGATTATATGTTTTAGATTTTGGAGGAAATTGAGAGACTCACGTATCGTTGATTGAATTTGTTTATAATAACAGTGTTCAAGCTAGCATTGGAATGGCACCCTACGAGGCTCTTTATGGAAGAAAATGCAGAACACCCTTGTGTTGGGTAGAAACTGGTGAAAGAAAGGTAATTAGAACTGAACTAATAGATGGTGCTACTAGCAAAATCAGATTGATTAGAGAGAGACTAAAAGCAGTTCAAGATAGGCAACAGAAGTATTATGATGCAAAACACCGACCAGTGGAATTTGAAGTAGGAGAATTTGTTTTCTTAAAAGTCAGCTCAATGAAAGGTGTTCAAAGGTTTGGAAAGACGGGAAAATTGAGCATAAGATTCATAGGTCCCTATGAAATCATCGAAAGGGTTGGAAATATGGCATAAATATTGGATCTACCAGTGAATATGAAAGGAATTCATAATGTGTTTCATATATCATTACTCCGGAAGTATGTCTCAGATGATTCCAAGAGAATTCAGTCTAAATCATTTGACTTGCAGCCTGATTTAAAATATGTTAAGGAACCTGAACGAATATTGGATTATGATATAAAATAGTTGAGGCATAAGACAATACCTTTTGTGAAGATTTTATGGAAGCATGGATCAGAAAAGGATGTCACTTGTGAGAAAGAAGCTGAAATGAAAGTCAATATCTCCATTTATTCAACTAAGGTATGTTTTCTTTTACTTGATTTAATTTCGGGGACAAAATTTTTAAGGGAGGGAAATTGTAAAAATCGGTTTGGTTGGGCCAGTTCAACCGAACCGGCCAACCTTCTAAATAAGACGTGACCCAACAGAGGGTTGGTAAGGGGACTATTCGCGCGAAACAGAGACGGTGGGCGGACGACCGAAATTGCATGAAGGGCTTGGGGAAGATTTCTTTTGCTAATTTCAGCAATCCAACGTGTTTGGAGATAAGATTAAACAACTCCTTTTCATTCCTACCATTCAAAGAGTGATAAATTTGGAAGAAGTTGCAACAAGCGGGAGGAACGACGAGGAAATAGGAAAAAGGTTTGTTTATCAATTTTTTTATAAATTGTTTTCCATTTCTTTATCTAATAATTAGAAACATCAAATCACTTGACATACACCATTTACATTCATAATAGATCCATTTGGCATTAAAACTTCCAATATTACACTTGTCTCATAAACATTCATCCCAACTGATTTAATAAATTCCTCTGAAATGAAGGAGTGTGAAGCTCCTGTATTAAAATGAATCCGTACAGACTTTCCTTGCATCATTACCATACCTATAAAAGTTACATACATAAAGAAACATAAACATACATTATTTCTTAAATAATGTTTTTATAATATTTATTTATTCACTTTTCATTTTTATCACCAGTAATTACTTGAGATCCAGTATTTATCTTTGACTCTCTTGTTGGTCTTTGCCCCAAAGTAGGACAGTTCTTGGCTATATGACTCGGTTGATGCACCTGAAGCAAGTATTTGTACCAGATAAACATTTTCCTTTATGTTGTCTTTCACACTTGTTGCAACTATTCACACTTGAACTGTCACTACTGCTGGACTTTGTCTTTTTCCACATAAATTTCCCACCTTATGAAGGAGATTTGTTATGTGAATCCTGAGGGGCTCCCATAATTTCACCATTTTTCCTCTTCTGAAAATCGCATCTCCTTTGAGTATTTTGCATGTCCGCTTCTATCCTCCTAGCCCTTTCCACTGATACTTAATAATCTTCAATTCCAAATGAAACAAGAGGCTGTCTAATTGCATCCTTCAATTCAGCTAGGAATTGGTGAGATTTATCCTCCATGATATGTACTAATTGAGGAGCATATATGACTAATGTTATAAATTCAGCCTTATATTGCATAACTGATCTATCTCCTTGTTCCAATCTCATAAATTTTATTGCGGATCTATGGCTTATGATTTTGATGATAGTAAACATTCTTTTTTCTCTACAACTGCCTTATCTACTGACATTTCAGGTTCACACGATCGAACTGCAATTTGGAATCAACTCAAGATTGGGTAGACTAGGTCTGAGTCAGTTTGTACACTTTTTCCTTTCTTGAGTCTATTGTATTTATTGTGGCTCCTGATGCTTTGTAACGTATAAGAGTTTCTGACTGTTCTTTAGAGTTTATTGTTTTTGGTAACATCGTCCTGGACGATATTTATAACGTCCTGGACAATCTGTCCAAAAGCATAAACCCCAATTAGGATATCTTCATTAAAGCAGCCGTCATTATGCAAAACACATCGTCCTGGACGATTTTGTATCGGTCTGGACGATAGGCTCAATTCAGAAAGAATCTGCCGCCAGATCTATTAAAAAATAACCTATTTTTGGACATCCTCCAGGTGGATCGTCCAGGACTATAAAATATCGTCCAGGACGATCCAGGTCATTTTTTCCAAAATTTCTCTGGAATTTAAGGAAAGCAATTATGACTTGTTTTCACGGTCAAATCGTCCTGAACGATCGCAAAATCGTCCGGGACGATATGCTGGACGATTGGTCATCGGATAGTTGTTTTTCAGGGCGATGTCGAGGACGATATTCCACAATTTGTACTGATCATCCGGGACGATATATTATCGTCCTAGACGATATGAACAAACTTCTTCTGATCGTCTCAAATCGTCCCGGGTGATTAGGCTTAAATTGTACATTATCCCACAAATCACCATAGATTGAAGAGCATTTTTAATTTGTTTGAATCTTCTCAACATAATTATTACAGAGGCAAAACGAGTTTCAGCAACAGCTAGCATTTTCAAGTGGGAGAAATCATTAAACATTGAAAGTCTCATAGAATGGTTCATAATAAAATTTCTGATCAGAACAGCATCATCTGCAACCACTGTTATCCAATGGCATTCAACATAGATGATTTCATTAGCCTCTGTATTCTTTGCTGCACAAATATTTTTTAGAGCAAGATTTAAAGTGTGCACAATACAGGGTGTCCAAAATATATGGGGATAAGTTTGCTCCACCAATAATCTTGCAGCTCTACACACCGGTGCATTATCTGTAATAACTTGTACAACATTTGAAGGCTCAATCATGACTATCACCTCTTTAATCAAATTGGCAATAAAATGTTTATCCTTGTATTCTCCTTCACAATTCACTGCTTTAA
This sequence comes from Dendrobium huoshanense, assembly GCA_016618105.1. Lineage (NCBI taxonomy): Eukaryota > Viridiplantae > Streptophyta > Magnoliopsida > Asparagales > Orchidaceae > Dendrobium > Dendrobium huoshanense. The sequence goes on along the minus strand of CM028358.1, from coordinate 26,775,940 downwards.
TGAATATTGGGTAATTCTCTGTAACAGGCATGAAATTAATAAGGGGTCTTCTTTGAGGATCTGTCCAACCATCACACACACAAACTAACACCTTTTTCTTTCCACACTCCTTTTGTTGGTTCAAGCAATGTCTCAATATGTGCTCTTTCTCTTTCTAATAATTTCGATCTTAATGCATTGTAGCCAGGTGGAACATATCCTGCGAGGTTGTTGTTACATGCAAAAATGAATGCATTTTTATAATGAGGATTCCTTGCAAGGTTGAAAGGAAGTCCCGCTGAAAAAACATCCTTGCTATTTCACCATCCAATTCCTCTCGCTACTGCAAATTAAAAGCCTTCTCTAGAGGACTACTGGCTACTCCTTTTCTTTTCTTTGTTTCATATCCTTCACTTTTAAATGATAAAGGTTGATCAACTCTCACAGATGAGGAAGAAGTGTGAGATGAGCCATGAGTAGATGGCAAAGGTACCTCTTTAGGGAGTGTCCTTTGGATCCTAGATTCAGCTTCATCAACTTGTCTGTTCAATGCAATCAACTGCGACGTAGTAATCTTAGGACACATTTTTATTCCATGGCCAGAAATTTTAAGTAGATGTGCATTCACCCTAGAATAAGATTCTTTGTAGGTGCCACCACAATAATTGCATTTGAATGACACATTCCTTCCTCCTTCAAATGTTTTTTTCTAACTTTGTAACATGAATCCATAATGGCTTATCAGTTTCTACAGATGGCTCTTTTGAACCTTCACCAAATCAACTCCCGCCAGCAGCCGAGTTCATTTTGCTAACAAACTAATCATGCATATGAATACATCGAATTAAATTGATATGAAGTGAAATAAAAAAAATCACAACATGAATAAAACAATATACCGGTTTGCCGGGGGTCCAAGGGGGCGCTGCCCCCTGGCGGGGTTCGACCTGCAGGGTCAAGGGGCAGCGCCCCTGCGGAGGTTTCCGGGGGTAGCGCCCCCGAAACAAAATTTTATTGTAAGGGTAATTTTGAAGTTCTGCTTGTTTTTAAACTTCATAAGTTGTTTGTATGTGAAGATATCGAGTGATATCAAGCATGTACCTAGCAGTACCTGATGTATGCAACTTGAAACAAAAACACAAAGAGAGAAAAAAGAAATTCAAGACTAGCTGATGAGGACATCGGAGATCAACGGCTACGATTTTTTTTAGTTATTTATTTATATGTTTTTGTACTAGTTTATTTTATATTGTTGTTTTTCCATTTATACCCTTATGGGTGGTCATGTAGTGTTGTAGCCCGAAGGGAATTTTAGTCTTTGTTATTTTTCTTTTCATGAGGCCTATTTATAGGCTAGCTTTCTTGTATTGAGGGATGATGATTATTGAATGAAAATTTGGCTCTTGTGTTATCTTTGTGAGTTCCTTCTTGAAGATCTCTTAGTGAGTTCTTTTCTCCTAGATCTTTGTGTGAGTTCTATGGAAAGCCCAAGGTGAGGGCAAAAGCAATACCCGTCAATCTTGGTGGATTCCAAGGTTCGCGGTTTTCTTATCTTTCTTTTTTTTATTTTTCTTTTTGCATCGAATTCCTCCACTTTCATTCGGCCACCAAAATACCCCTTGATCCCCACCAATTCCCCCTCCACAATTCAATCCGCCGGCCAGCAGCCACCAGTCAGCCCAACCCGCCGGCTAGCAGCCGCCGGCCAGCCGCCGGCCAGCCGCCGCCGGCCAGCCGCCGCCGGCTCTCTTCCCCCTTCCTGCCGCCGCTTCTTGCCCCTCATTTGAATTTCAAAATTGAGATTCAAATGGTTATGAGCCATTAATTGTTTCCTAAATTGCTTCCCTAAATCATGCCTTCAATTTAATTGGATTTTAAATTTCAAATTTGAAATTCTAATTCAATCTAATTGAATGTTTTAATTTAGGAATCTCTCCCAAATAAAACTGAAATTTAATTTCAGATTTTATTAAAATCCTAAAATTAAGACTAGTGGTCCCCACCTCACCCTCATTGTTTCTCTCTCTAATTGCCACCTCACCACCACTTAAATACCTCTTAAATGTCTCCTCTCACATGGTTAATTCCATATTTCATTAATAGTAATTTCAGATTTCAGAAATCTGAAATTTAAAACAGCTCTTCACCCTTTTTTCCCCCACGGTTTTCCTATCTGTCATTTATGGAAGTTAATTCCCATTTGAAATTCTCCATTGCTGATGGCTGAAACTTCCCTAGACTCATGCATTGGCTTCCCCCCCCCCCCCCCCCCCCCACTTAATCCTTCCCAACGCCTTAAAGCATTGAGTCTTACCTCCTAAACCTGCGGCCAGAGAATTTCAGCCAACGCCAAAGTCATATCTTCTATTTCTTTGGTGGCTGCCCTGCTTTCTGCATCTTGGAAAATGCTGTCCAAATTTCAGAAACAGCCCAGTTTCCTGTCTAGAAGCTTCCCGGAGCAAAATAGCTTGCTGCCCTGATGCCCAAAGCAAGCTAGCCTACTGTCTAGCCGCCCAAAATCTGCCCCAATTGCTGCCCTGAGGAATCCAGTGTTGAATAGCTGTTGTCCAGTAATTTCAGCCAACGCCAAAGCTCCATATCTTCTAGTTCTTTGGGTAAACTCATCCTCCTACTCTTTTATCGTTTAGTTGCCCTCAATTGTAGTTTAATTGAATCATGGAGAATTGTGTTAACTCTTCCCGCTAAAGCTTAGTGATTTGTAGAATTGTGTGTGGGATCTTGCATAGTGTCTAATCTTATTGTTAGCATTGGAATTTCTCGTTGAAACCACTCATGTATGCAAAGTAAGATTTAGTTGACTATTTAATGATCTCAACCTCTCGCATGTGTTTAGACCTAAGCGATTTTATCACCTTATCATTTTTATTTTGTCGTTTATCATCAAGAGAAAGCTTATAATTATTGTGCTCTAAAATTTAAGCGTGCAAACTTCCTTAATTTAATCATCCATGCTAATATGTTTGACATCATCTTGGTATCAGAGCATGCTAGGCATGCACGACATGTGTAGAAAAACATCCTAGGGTCTAGCCTTTTCATTGTAGCTTAAAACTTGCATGCGTATCATTGCATTCTTAGAATTTTTCACTGTTTTCGCTGCTGAAATTGCATTTCCTGCACCCATACATTGGCATTTAAGTCATCCTAGCTAGAGTGTGAGTGCAGCCTTTGGACTTACATTGTTACTAATTGCTTAGGGTAACTCAACCTTTGTTTGTAGCTGTTTTCCACACCATTCCAGCAACTGTTAGACATCGTTTAGAGAACTTTTCGTCACTGTTTAGGTGCTGCCTTCACCATAAGGCCTTACCCAAAACACTTAGGTTACTTAACGCTTTGCTGAAATTGCTGAAGCATTCACTTGCTGTCCACACTCTACCGTCCACCCAAATTGCTTAGATAACGTCATCCATCATTCTAGTTTGCTGTCCTGTTTTCCCAACTGCTGTAGTTTGCTGTCCACACAAAATTCTGCATTGTTTGGTAGCCTTTAAGTGAGTCTAACCTTTGATTTAGGTGCTGCCCAAGCCTTAGCAACATCCCTAAACACACGGGTAACTTGAACCCTGCTTGTAGCATGCTGTCCAGTATTTTCCTGCACCTTATAGCAAGTCTAAATTGTGTTTTCTCGTTGAGGAGAGTGGTACCTTGCACCCAATTGTCATTAGGTTTCACTTGACACTTACCCATGGACCCGATAAGACTCCAAAAGAGTTTAGATGACATCGTTAACCTAGTGGGCAATATGACTAGAATTATGACTGAGAAACCCATTAACTATCCCCACTCCAATTACATGCTCCACTCAGCTTATCACCCGAGACCTGAGCCTAAGCCTCCACGACCTCACTTAGAGTCACCCTATCGTCTGCCAACTTTTGATGGTTCCTCGGATCCTTACCACTTTAGGGAATGGGCTAGACAACTAGATGACTATTTTGAATCATGTCATATCCCTGAATCCCACCAGGTTAGCATCGCTAGGTGTCACCTTAAAGGACGAGCTCTTCAATTTTGGGCAAGATTGGAAGATCATAAAGAGTCTCACGGTGAGTACACTACTTGGAAAGACATGAGGCGAGAATTTAATTTAAAATACCGACCCTCTACTAGTGACCGTCATCTAGAGCATCACCCTACCTCTTTCGTTGGGACAACCCGTAGACCTTACTGTGGTCCAGACCACCCACCCCTAAGTAACATCCGGGTTGCTGCCCCACCCTGTAGGTCTTCACTTAGTCTTGATGAGCGACCCTTTAGTAGGTCTTCTGTTGGACCAATTTCTTATGACTCCCCACTTAGACCTACTTCTAACCATCCCAGTCAACATTTAGCCTCCCCAGTCCTTGACCCTGCAAGTATGATTATAATAAAGGAAGATATTAAGAAGAAGATGTCCCCTGAACCTGAGACTGAGTGCATCCATTTCGTGGATGCTAATGATATCAATGATAATGAAACATTCTTTGAGGATGAGATTGAAGTGATTACATTAGACTCTCTACATGATATAAATCCTAAGTTAGGAGATCTAGAATCCTCAAATTTTGATATCTTAGCCCATCCTGATCCTAATCTCATAATGGATATCTCTTTGGATAAGGTCTGCCGGGAAGATATTAATTTGATCTCGAATGACACTGATCTGACCTTGAACCCTGTGGAATTAAATTTGGAAGATCTTGATTTAGTTGTAACACCTACTGAGATGACTCCGGGTAATTCTGATAATTCTGATTTAATTTTGGATAATTCTGACTTAATTCTGGAAAATTCTGATGGCGACTTAGATAATCTCGAGTTGGAAGTAAGTCAATCAAATTTATCACCTGATATAAGTGAAACGGAACCCATGGATCTTAGGGTTGCTACCAAACCTGAGTCTATTTCGGAAGACAGTACTTTGAGTCTAAAAGTTTTTTAGCCTGATTTGAGCAATAAGCCCCCTCTTATTTCATTAGAGTCTAACTTTAGAACTGCTCAATTGGATTTATATTTGGCCGAGTGTGTCATTCCTGATTCTTACATTTTGCCCGTTATAGCCTCGTCCTACCAGGATAAGGACCACTTCTATCCTAGTCGGATGAACTTGTTCGATTACACTACCCCCACTAGGAGACTGTTGTCGACCCTTACTGAAAACCCCTATAGAAGTGCCCTGGTAGCTAAGAGTGTTTTTATTTCTCCCCCGACACCAGTTCCCTTAGGCCAAACACTTTAAAACCCCTCTTTTTGTGACTCGTCCACTTTGTCTAGCTATATGTTCGTGTGAGTTAGTATGTTGTTGCGTGTGTTTTGTAGTCTGTTGTCTTCCAAAATCTTCTTTGTTTAAAATATATGTGTGAATCCATATTTCATTCATCTTGCATATCAAATCTCTTGCACCACCTCATATTCATCTTGTTGAGTCTTGAATTTTAGACATGAATTTATCACATGCCGCATTTATATTACATCTGCATAACTTTCTTAAGAAAATTGCACGCTTAACTAAAGAGAGCAATAATAAGTATAAACTTCATGCTGATTCTAAACGACAATTTAAATATATTAAGGTTGGTAACTTAGTAATGATGCGGATTCGTCCGGAAATCACATGCTAGAAGTGCGGGAACATTTAGAATAGTCAATAAAATCTATAACAACGCTTGCGTGGTGGATCTGCTTGCAGAGTTCAACATTCATTCATTTTCTAACATAAAAGATTTAGTAAACTTTGAAGGTCCGGAGATAAACCCCAAATCAACTTCAAATTAAGCCTTGTGTGACCCCACCTTGTGAGAACCCCAAAGCCTACCTCCACTCCCAAAATTATTCCCAAAATTTCTATAGCGGAGAAGGTTGACATGATTCCTAGTGATGATATTATTTCCACAAAAGAGGGTGGACGAAGAAGATATTTGACTAGGTGAAGAGGTAAACCAAAGTCAGAGGATACATGATCAGAGCGCAAGGTGATACAGCTGATCGATTCAGATACACGAGAGTTCTTGAGACATCCACTCGACGGAGTCGAGTTTTCTCCCACCTGGGGGGAGAATGATGAGGACATCGGAGATCAACGGCTACGATTTTTTTTTTTAGTTATTTATATGTTTTTGTACTAGTTTATGTTATATATGTTGTTTTTCCATTTATACCCTTATGGGTGGTCATGTAGTGTTGTAGCCCGAAGGGCATTTTAGTCTTTGTTATTTTTCTTCTCATGAGGCCTATTTATAAGCTAGCTTTCTTGTATTGAGGGATGATGATTATTGAATAAAAATTTGGCTCTTGTGTTCTCTTTGTGAGTTCCTTCTTGAAGATCTCTTAGTGAGTTCTTTTCTCCTAGATCTCTGTGTAAGTTCTATGGAAAGCCCAAGGTGAGGGCAAAAGCAATACCCGTCAATCTTGGTGGATTCCAAGGTTCGCGGTTTTCTTATCTTTCTTTTTCTTTTATTTTTCTTTTTGCATCGAATTCCCTCCACTTTCATTCCGCCACCAAAATACCCCTTGATCCCCACCAAATTCCCCCTCCACAATTCAATCCGCCGGCCAGCAGCCACCAGTCAGCCCAATCCGCCGGCTAGCAGCCGCCGCCGGCTCTCTTCCCCCTTCCTGCCGCCGCTTCTTGCCCCTCATTTGAATTTCAAAATTGAGATTCAAATGGTTATGAGCCATTAATTGTTTCCTAAATTGCTTCCCTAAATCATGCCTTCAATTTAATTGGATTTTAAATTTCAAATTTGAAATTCGAATTCAATCTAATTGAATGTCTTTAATTTAGGAATCTCTTCCCAAATAAAACTGAAATTTAATTTCAGATTTTATTAAAATCCTAAAATTAAGACTAGTGGTCCCCACCTCACCCTCATTGTTTCTCTCTCTAATTGCCACCTCACCACCACTTAAATACCTCTTAAATGTCTCCTCTCACATGGTTAATTCCATATTTCATTAATAGTAATTTCAGATTTCAGAAATCTGAAATTTAAAGCTCTTCACCCTTTTTTCCCCACGGTTTTCCTATCTGTCATTTATGGAAGTTAATTCCCATTTGAAATTCTCCATTGCTGATGGCTGAAACTTCCCTAGACTCATGCATTGGCTCCCACTTAAAATCCAACACTTAATCCTTAACGCCTTAAAGATTGAGTCTTACCTCCTAAACCTGCGGCCAGAGAATTTCAGCCAACGCCAAAGTCATATCTTCTATTTCTTTGGTGGCTGCCCTGCTTTCTGCATCTTGGAAAATGCTGTCCAAATTTCAGAAACAGCCCAGTTTCCTGTCTAGAAGCTTCCCGGAGCAAAATAGCTTGCTGCCCTGATGCCCAAAGCAAGCTAGCCTACTGTCTAGCCGCCAAAATCTGCCCAATTGCTGCCCTGAGGAAATCCAGTGTTGAATAGCTGTTGTCCAGTAATTTCAGCCAACGCCAAAGCTCCATATCTTCTAGTTCTTTGGGTAAACTCATCCTCCTACTCTTTTATCTTTTAGTTGCCCTCAATTGTAGTTTAATTGAATCATGGAGAATTGTGTTAACTCTTCCCGCTAAAGCTTAGTGATTAGTAGAATTGTGTGTGGGATCTTGCATAGTGTCTAATCTTATTGTTAGCATTGGAATTTCTCGTTGAAACCACTCATGTATGCAAAGTAAGATTTAGTTGACTATTTAATGATCTCAACCTCTCGCATGTGTTTAGACCTAAGCGATTTTATCACCTTATCATTTTTATTTTGTCGTTTATCATCAAGAGAAAGCTTATAATTATTCTGCTCTAAAATTTAAGCGTGCAAACTTCCTTAATTTAATCATCCATGCTAATATGTTTCACATCACTAGCTATTTAGAAATTTAAGACACCACTTGGAGAACAAAATAGACAAAATAAACAACTAAATTTCAGAATAGAAAAGAAGCGATCATCCAACAAAGCCAAAGCAAAAGAAAGTTAACAAAAGAAACAAACTAAAATAAACAAAAGCTATCCTCAGAACATCCTACTAGAGGACTCCTCACATGCACCGATTGTAAGAATATATATATTTCAGATAATGTTTAGATATGCAAACCAAAGGGTCCACCACTGCAAAGGGGTCCAACGTCCTACCAAACTCCTCCAGCAAATGCCACCAAAACAGCCAACAAATCCACGAAAATAGCCAACAAACTTTACCAACGGAACTAGAAGAAAGATACAGGTGGAGTGGAACTTGCGGAGAGACGAAGAGATTAGAAGCCTGAGAAGAAAGGTTGGAAAGAGCCCGCAGGATTTTCGGAGGGGATGAGAAAGAAGACGGACAAAGCTCGCAAGCTTTTCCAATAACCCGCAGGTCAATAGCAATTTTGCTCACAATAATTCACCCCTAAATCATCACCAAACATCTCATATATATAGGAATTAGAGGGGAACCAAACAGCCCAAGATTTCCCATAAATGGAGTGATAAAAAGCCATCGATTTCCTGTACAGAAATTCCAAACAGCATAGCAAGTCTCAAGGAAAAAGGTCATGGTTCCAGCACAGGGAAACCAAACGCCACACAAGGATTCAAGGCCATGGCTCTCAGCACAGGGAAAACCAACCGGCACATCAAGTCTCAAGAAAAGGCCACGGTTCACAGCAGGTATAGAAATCCCAAACGTCACAGTAAAGCACAAGGAAAGCCACGGAATCAGCAGGTAAGCACAGGAATCCAGGAGGTATTTCACGGGTCAGCAGCTACACATTTCACGGGAGAAAAGGAGGGAAAGCTGCAGCAGTTCAATAGGCAATCAAGAAGAGGAAGAGGCAAGTTCCACTCACATAAAAGCTTGCACACCTCAATAAATTTAGAACTAAACATCAGCTCATAATGAGCTACACCTCCACTTATAAATAATGAGCTTGCACCTACTAAAACTTCAACAACTAAAGCTCCAACCGAAAACTGCCAAGGCCCCCCATGAAACCAGTAAACAGCCCAAAGGACAAGGCGGACCCCCAAAGCCGGTAGACCCAAGGTAAGCATATCCAAACCTTTTCCTACCATGATCATTGGATTTACCACCATCATTGGATAGCATAAAAATAAAACAAAAAATATAAAATTTAACTAATATTGTTCAAAAACAAATAATGCAAGAAAATTTAAACTGCATCAATTCTCCCCTGGTGGGAGAATCTCATCTCCTGATGAGAAAGTTTCAGTAGTTCTTTCATAAAGTTCCAGATTTTGAATTTTTAGATCAGCAGCATCAATCCAGGTGCAATCAGTTAAGGGTCGATTACCCCATTTGACCAAAAACTTCATGTGTTCGTCATGTCTTGTTTTAGTTATTTTCACATCAACAACATCTTCAATTTGATCTTCTTTATTCAAGGTTGAAGTGGGAAGTGGTAAAGTTTCAACATCCACAGAGTCACCTATATTTCCTTCATATAAAGAAAGGTCAGAAACATTAAATATAGGAGAAGTTCCAACAGTAATAGGAAGATTCAAGAGGTATGCATTTGTGCCCAGCTTTCGAATAATTCGGAAAGGTCCGAATTTTTTTCTGCTCAGTTTACCAAAAGTACCAACCGGAAATCATTGGCGACGAAAGTAAGCCATTACCATGTCACCTTCTTTAAAAACTACCTCTCTTAATGTTTATCTGCAGCCGCTTTGTATTTGACATTAGCTATACAGAGTTTTTCAAGAACTTGTTGTTGGACCGATTTGATATGATCAAAAGATTCTAAAGCTTCAACACTTACTTTGTTAGGTAAAGACAAACCCTTTCTATCCAAAATATGTGGAATAGACTGACCATATAAGATTTCAAAGGAAGTTTTTCCAGAAGTTCTATTAACATAATTATTATATGCAAAATTCAGCTTGAGGTAGAATTAAATCCCATTGAAAGGTGTTCTCACCAGCAAGACATCTCAAAAGATTTCCCAAACTTCGATTGACAAACTTCAGTTTGTCCATCGGTTTGAGATGATAGCACTACTAAACTGAAGAGAAGTGCCTAATTTAGCCCACAGAGTTCTCGAAAAGTGACTTAAAAATCTAGTATCCTGAGGGACACCGTGAAGACGAACAATCTCTTTAAAAAAACAAATTTTCCAATGAGAGGTTTCAAAACATGATTCATAGTTCTCATAAAAGTACTCGGAGCATTTGAAAGACCAAAAAGGCATCACTCAGCATATCAAAGCATGTCATCAGTCTAGGAAATGGAAATGATATTTAATGGTGATTTTGTTATTTACTACTATCCACACACATCCTCCATGTTCTATCTTTTTTTGGAGTTAGCAA
>CM028358.1:26739174-26765174 GCA_016618105.1 Dendrobium huoshanense | reverse complement strand
AATGGTTTCACTAAGATTACTCTAAGGATTGATGCAATGGGGGATGAGCTAAAATGAACAATGTAAAAGGCGTATTCTACATTTTACAGATGATAGTTCTTTGTTTAGACCGATCGAGTGGGCTCTAGGAGATGTTAATCCTTAATAAGTGGAGGGCTTAAGCTTTGACGTAAACCTATTGGGTGGTCTTATTTATTTATTACATAATAGATATAGATTTAAATGTTCATATGGTACATGCAATAATTTTAATTTTGCAAATATATAGCGTTTTTCATTTATTACGGTATTTAAAATTTTTGGTCACTTTGAGCATATACTTTTAATCATCATATTCGTATTTGTAATTTTGTTTGGGTTACTTGTATGGTTAGTGGATAAAATTAAGGAGTATGTGCAGTTGAGTTACTACATTATATTATACTTGATACGTCATCGAAAATAACTTTGGTCGAGCACCAATCTCGAGGTATATTCAAGTTGGAAATTTTCAAAATTCAATTTGGGATCATCTGAATTCCAATTTCAGCAAACTTATAGTCAAACAAAACATCTCAAATAGATGAATCTAACGACATAAAAATTGGTCAAACCCAAGTCCAGATGAGTCCAAATCGGTGGCATGGACCACATTTGGAAGGGTGAAAGTATTATTTAGATGAAAAAATGATATTCAAATATAAAATGCTTATTATCAAATCGAGCGGCTCAGCGAGACAAATCCAACGAGCACAAGACCACCAAATTCTGACATCATTAAGACCTTCAAATGTCTAATGAACGGTTCATGATCAAGGGATCTAACATCCGTCATCCATCCAAACCACTCCTCATTTACTCTTGATTTTCCTCCTATTTATGGGCCACGCCACTTTAGAAAATATATAAATAGACCCCGACCATCTAAATGAGGGGGTTGGGACTAGAGATTCGAGAGAGCTCCAAAGCCTCAAGAGCTACAGCACCGCCGACCGTCGTCGGACTTCCACTCGGCTAATGATCACCACCAATATTAAGCCCAACTGTCGTCGCACTATACCTCCCGGCTGATAACCACCTTCAGACTTCAGCTCGACCATGGTCAGACCACCGCCCTGACACCGACCGCCGTCAGGCTTCCACCTGGCTACCGACCACCGCCGGACTTTAGCCAAATCATCCTCGGACCACCGCTTGACCACAAACTACCGCCGAACTTCCACCCGGCTGCTTACCGCCGCTGGACTTGTGTCTGACCTCAGTAGAACCACCACCTGGCCGCCGACCATCGCCGGACTTCATCCAGACTACCATTGGACCACCTCCCGAATGCCGACCACCACTGGACTTCCACCCAACTGCCGACCGTTGCTCAACTTTCGCTCAAACTTTGCTAGACCACCATTGGTTTTGGAGTTCTGCCAAATCCACCTAATGCTAGAGTTCTATCAGACCATCACCTAATGACAGAGTTCTACTATACCACCATCTAACACAAGAGTTCGGCCAGACCACTGCTTGATGCTGCACTTCCGGTGAACCACTGCCTGACGTACATCAGACTTCCGATGGACCACTACATGACACCAGACTTCCGTCAGTACCATTGCCTGACCCGAATTTTTACCAGACCACCACCCGACGCAGGAGTTCCGCCAAACTACTGTCAAACCACTGACTAAAACCTGAACTTTCACCGAACCATTGACAAAAGTTGAAGTTCCATTAGACCACCGAATAATGCCCGGACTTCCTCTAGACCATCGCCTTATAACTACGATCTTTTTAATCTATATCTTGCCAACTTTATTCCTTCTGACCTTCGTTACTATGGTCCTTCTAACCTCTGTTGCAAGATAACAATCTTTCTGACCCATATCTCATGCTAAGCTAATATTGGTCCTTTAGGCCTCCATCGCCTACTATAGTCATTTCTACCTCCATCACAAGATGATGGTCTTTCTGACCCATATCACCTATCTATTATGATCTTTTTGACATCCATCACCTACTACAAACCTTCTGACATCCATCACTATTAACGATATTTCCAACCCCTATCTTTTACCGACTATGGTCCTTTTGACCTCTGTCGCCTACTACAGTCCTTCCGACCTTCATCGCCAGACAATGATCTTTCTGACCCATATCTCCTGCCAATTACGATCCTTCCTACCTTCATCACTACTATTAACCTTCCAATCTCTATCGCCAGACAAAAGTCTTTTTTACCACTGTCTACCGCCGACTACGATCCTTCCTGAAAGTACAAGATGCGCCAAGAGGGGGGGGGGGGGGGTTAATTGGATATTTAAAAACTTCTTTAATAAAAAGAAATATCTTTTTATAACTTAATTCAGAAGTGAATTACATTCACAATTGAAAGATAAATTATCATTTCACCCACACAGTTAATTGCAACAAAAATAAATGCAGATATAAAGTGTGAAAATAATAAGGAAAGAACACACTAGATTTATAGTGGTTCGATCAAATCTTGGCATACATCCACTCTCCGGAAGCACCCTCTAAGTATTGCACTAGATTTTTAGTGACTCTCCTTTAGCCCCCATAGCTAGGCGGAGAAGTCCTTACAAAATCACTTCAACATTCCCCGGTGCAGCAGAGGAGCCCAGTCCTTTGACACCAAAGAGATCTTCTTCTTCCCAAAATTTTACTCAAGACAAATCTTGAATCCGATGGTATGAAGGTACAAGCTTGCCGGAGCAATCGTTTGAAATCCCCTCCACACTCCCTTGTAATCCCCTCTAAGGATCTTCTCCCTCTCTCAAACTTTACCTTTTCCTCTCTCACTTTCAAGTTCTCTTTTTAAGTTTTCTCAAAAAACATAAAGCTTCAATGGCTGCCAAAGACTCTTATAAAGTCTTATAAGAAAGTTTAAATAGAGGGCTTAAAAAAATCCTAAAAAATGAGTTCAGTAGTCAAAGATCGTACTGTATGATCTCAGGATCGTTTAATACGATGTACATAATTTGCCCTATTAGTACTATACGATTAGCAGTTAGTAATGTACGAACAATTCAATTTGTTTGTTCGTACTATACAATGTCCAGTTAGTACTATACGAACAGTTCATCTAGAATGAAGCATGAGACAACCAAAATTATCTTTATTGATTGTATTGTATGATCCAATTTATAATGTATGATCAAAATATCAAAATTAAGATGATTCGATTGACTAATCACAGGATTAAATTAGATAATATTTTAAATATCGTACAGTATGATCAGGTTTATACATTACGATTAGAACAACTTCTTAAATTCAATTTTTGCCTAATTTAATGGATATAAGGCATTCTAATTAAAATAGATCGTCCAGTACGATGTGGTGTTCGTACTATACGATTAGTTATATTTTAAAAGTATTTTTTTAGGAAAATAAAATATTTTAATTAATTTCTGTTACACTAGATCATACAATACGATCCATATTGTATAATATGATATATAGAAAAATTAAAATATTTAAAATCATTTTTGCTCCCTCTATGTGTGTACACGATCACCAAGCTAACATACATTTTTATAGGATTTAACTCAAGAAATTACAAATAAATAAATAAAAACTACAGACTTATTTAACATAACCTATTATATCGAATCTTGAGCATTGAATCTTCAAATAATGTTGCATGGTGTACTTGGATTATTAGTCAACTCACAAATAAATATGCACTATAAATACTAGAAGAAATAAATAGGTAATCAATATTATTTATTATAATCAAAATCATAAATTTGGAAGCTCGAGTTGCAACACTTTCGACCTTCCTCGCCGAATAATAATCTTTCTAACCACTGCCTCTCACTGAATATAGTCATTTTGACCTCCCTCGCTAGATAATGGTCCTTCTGACCACCATCACCAGACGACGATCTTTTCGACCTCCCTTGCTCACCGACTATGGTTTTACCAACTAAAATATAAATTCTAATACTAATTCTTCAAATTCCCACCATATAATATGATGTACATTTTTTATATAAACCCATGCCCTTCCCAAGGAAGGGCCTTGATTGTAATAGACTGTAAATATTAGTGGATTCATTCAAACAGGGCCAAGCCCCATAATTTTCTCCCTTTTCAGGAGTTTCTACATAAAAACTCTAGTGTCTCTTATAAACACTACACGCTCCTTTTTATCAGCTCGTGTGTTGGATCTTCATACAAAGCTAAGATATTAAATTTTATATTTCTCTTCTATCTTGAATATTCTAGGATGAAATAGTTTGGTGTAGTCTTTAAGGACATGATTCCTAACTAGTGGGTAATTTTTGCTCCAACCTAAAAAGATCATTCATGTCAATTTCTTTATATCAACTTTTATTGCATAATTAATGTATAAATTTCATAGGAATCTGATGTGGACTGGGGCGTAACCTTGATTCTAACTATGGTCAAGAAGATTCCTCCAAGGCTTTAAAAATTAAGATGATATTTAATGAAACTCCCAACAAATACAATGTTGCTTTTAATAAATTTTAAGCCTCATAAAATTCATAACTAAACTTTTACTCCTTAGAAAAGGTCTTAATCTTGATCATAAAAAGATAATAATAGTATTAAAATAGATAAATCTTCACATTCAATTTAGGATACACATGGCATTTTCCCTCTCCCAATCAAAGCAAAATTGATCATAGGGGAGTCGATTTAACCACTTTCACATAAGTTAACATCATCGAGTAGTGCTATGACATACAAACTTGGATAGGTCATACATCTTTAGTGGATTCTCTTGACTTATTTCATATAGGTTATACTCATCGAGCAGTTCTCTAATATACTATCTTGAATATGTAACACATTCTTGGTGGATTCTCTCATCATCTTTCATATAAGTTAATGTCATTGAGTAGTACTATGATATATAACCTAGGATAGGTTATACATAATTGATGGATTCTCTTAACCTCTTCCATATAAGTTAATGTCATCGAGTAGTTTTCAAATATACAACCTTATATAGGTTATACCTTTTTGGTGGATTCTCTCAACCTCTTTTATATATGTTAACATCATCGAGCAGTGCTCTGATATAAAACTTCTGATAGGTCATACATTCTTGGTGGATTCTCTCGACCTCTTCCATAAAAATTAATATCAGCGAGCAGTGCTTTAATATATAATCTTGGATATGACATATATCTTTGGTGGATTCTATCGACCTCTTCTATACAGGTTAACGTCATCAAGTAGTACTCTAACATATAATCTCAAATATGTCATACATACTTTGTGGGTTCTCTTAACTTCTTATATATAGGTTAACATCATTGAGTAGTGTTGTCATAACCCAACCCGATCAAGACAGGTCCTATCGTGTTGAGCAGTGACATGTGAACCCCAGGATCTAATTTTAGAATTATTTTCATGAATTTATTCCCATATTCATATACATAATACAAAATTATAGAGTCGCTAAACATCCAATTACTGAAAAACTCATACACAAAATTATCCTTTCATTCATCAAATTAATCATATACATTACAGTACATGTCTTCAGACAGAAATACATAACTGAAGAATAAACTAGTCATGATCGTACAAAAATTAAAATAACAAAATACCTAAGACTTCAGATTAGATCATGAATCGCTAGTCCACAATCTCTTTCCCTTTACCAGATCCTGAAAATCATGGGTAAAAACCATAGTGAGCTAATAGCTCAACAAGTCATAGAAGCCAATCTAAATTCTCAAATATCCTTTTCATTTCAAACATTTTATAACATATTCAAAAGCAGTTTAAAATAATTAAAATAATTAAAATAATTTGCTGAACTAACAGAATGGAACATATGCATTATATATCTTACAAAATAGATGAATCAGATATCAAAATAGAACAGATAAATCAGATACTAGAACAGAACAAATAAATAAACTGAAATTAAAATAATAGAATTATTTAGATCACATTTCAGAGTTATTCAATTTTTTCCTGACACAAATAGAATCTTAAAGGATTCTAGCCCCTTATACCTCCCTTATGAATTTCCCTGATACAGACAAAATCTCAAAGGATTATGGCCCATTATGCCTTTCTTTGTGCTTACAACACCATAACATATCAGATATATAGAATTATTCATATCAGAGTTCATTTTCCAGATCCAGACAGAATCTCAAAGGATTCTGTCCCATTATGCCCCCTTTATCCCCTGACACAGATAAAATATCAAAGGATTCTGGCCCCTTATAACTCACAGCAGATATCATTCACTAACATGTGCACATTTATCATCAAATTATAATATTTATAAAATAATTCAGCTTGTATCAAAATATCATTAGATTGTATAACAATAGACAATAGAAAATTCAACGAGGTAAAAATGCACAGTTTTAAAAAGTCATCAAATTATTAGAGAATGTGTAAAATAATATTTCAAAACTTTTCTTGTACTATTACACTATTTTCCATCATCCTGATAATTTTCTATTCAATAAAAACCCTTTAGATTTCAAAATATCCGTTGAAAATTTTCCAAAAAATATTCAAAATGTACATAATTATCATCTCTATGACATATAAAAAGTTACTCGGTAAAAGTTCTACCGGTGCAAAGTTATCCCTATTTTTCGCTAAAGGATATAGAATTTTAATAAAAAATTTCATTAAAACCTTCACATTTAAAAATTGAAAAAGGCATAATGTGCCTTACCTGGATTAGATCAACTTTATCAACTGAGCCGACGGACGAAAATGAACCGAAGTCACCCAAAATGTGACTTCTTTCTCTTTATCCTTCTCTTTCTCCTTCTCTTTCTCTCTCATCTTCTTTCTCTCTTTTTAAAATGATTAAACTATACTTTAAATAAATAAAAGATATTTTCAATTGTACGAGATGAAATTTTTTATTCGTCTCGGGACGATCGGCTCTATACTGTGTTCAAACCACATCCGTATAGATGATAATTTATTTTCGTCCTAGGATGATCTCCTCTGTACACAATTCATATGGATGATATTTATCATTCATCATGGGACGATCGGCTCTACTTTGCACTTGTTCCATTTGTACAGATGAATGCTATCGAACTTTTAAACTTAAATGTTTCACAATCTACCCACCTTAAGAAAAATATCGTCCTCGATATTTCCAAAGTAAACTGAGTCAGAATAGACGTAGATACAACTACCTCATGTTAGATTCTTTCTCCCAACTAGCCTCTCTGACTGACCTGAGCTTCCACTAAATCTTAACCATAGGAATTTGCTTACATCTTAACTTCCTTACATTATGTACCAAAATCTTTTTCGGTTCTTCTCTATACTATAGATTTGCTTGAACCTCTACATCACCAGTAGATATTCTCTTCCCATAATCAAATATTCATTTACTCAAAGATGATACATGAAACACATTATATACATCAGACATGTGATCAGGTAATAATAATATGTAAGTAGAATTATCAATTTTTTAATGACCTCAAAAGGTCTAATATACCTTGGACTGAGCTTACTTATTCTTTCAAATCTACTAACACCATTCATAGGACTAACCTTGACATACACAAGATCACCAACCTGAAATTTAACCAATATTTGCTTCTGATTATAATACTTCTGCTGTCTATCTTGTGCAGACTTCAATCTTTTTTTGATCAAATTGATCTTTGTAACAGTATCATCCACAAAGGTTGAACCATCACTTGTCTATCTCCTACCTTCGTCAAAGTTAAAGGAGTCCTATATCTTCTGTCATATAGAGCTTAGTAAGGAGCCATGCTTTTGCTGGATTGATAACTGTTATTATATCCAAACTCTATCAATGGGATATGATCTTCCCACCTGCCTCCAAAATTTAAAACACATAATCTCAGAAGATCTTCTAATATTTGAATAGTCCTTTCATACTGTCCATCAGTCTGCGAATGAAAAGTCATATTGAAATGCAACTTTGTACGCAGTCCTTGCTGAATAACTCTCCATAGTCTGGAGGTAAACATGCCATCTCGATCAGATATGATCACTTTTGGCACACCGTGTAACATGATAATATCTTTAACGTAAATTTGTGCCAACTTATCCACCAAATCTGTCTGTCTAATCGAAAGGAAATGAGCAGATTTTATCAGTTGATCAATAATAACCCAAATAGCATTATTCCCTTGCCTTGATCTGGGAAAACCTATAGCAAAATCTATTGTCACCTCTTTCCATTTCCACTCAAGAATAGGCAACGGATGCAAAAGATCTCCTAGTCGCTGATGTTCTACCTTCACCAGTTGATAGGCTTCACATTTTAAAACAAACTCCGCTATGTCCTTCTTCAATCCAGGCCACCAAAATATACTTTTTATATCTCCATATATCTTACTATTCCCTGGATTAATGGTATAACCTGAATAATAAGCCTCATGTAGAATCTCTTATCTCAGATTTTTAAAAATAGGGACCCAAAGTCTATCCCTATAGAATATGATACCAAAATCAGAAATTCATAGTTCAGGTTTCTTACCAGGTCTAATCTGATCAATCAGCTTCAAATATTCAACATCTAACTTTTGAGCTTCATGAATCTTATCTTCTAAAGAGGGTTGAATGATCATCTGAGTCACTATACTAGAATCCCAATTATTAGAAGAAATCACTTCCAAATGCAATCTTTTGATATCTCTTATCAAATACTCATCAGAGGTGAGTTGCACACATGATAATTTAGAAGACTTCCTGCTCAAAGCATCTGCCACCACATTAGCCTTATCAGGCTGATACTAAATAGTCAAATCATTATCCTTAATCAACTCAAGCCATCTTCTTTGCCTAATATTCAAATCCTTTTGAGGAGTATGTACTTCAAACTCTGATAATTTGTGAAAATGTCACACATGAGGTCATATCAGTAATGACACCAAATCTTCAAAGTAAATACAATAGCAGCCAATTCTAAATCATGCGTCGGGTAGTTCTTTTTATATGGCTTCAACTGTCTTGAAGCGTAAGCTATTACCCGCCCATGTTGCATCAAAATGCATCCCAAGACCTTTAGTGAAGCATCACTGAATACTTAAAATCCTTCCGTACCAGAAGGAAGAGCCAAAACTGGAGCAGAAGTCAGACAATCCTTCAATTTCTGAAAACTAGCCTCATACTCTGGTGTCTAAATAAAAGCTACTGACTTCTGAGTCAGTCTCGTCAATGGTATCAAAATCTGAGAAAATCCTTTCATAAACTTCCGATAATATCCAGCCATACCCAAGAAACTATGTATCTCAAACACCGTAATAGGCCTCAGCCAATTAGGAATGTTTGAACTTTCTGGGGATCAACAGAAATACCATTACCGCTTACCACATGACCTAGAAAGGAAATACTCTTTAGCCATAACTCATATTTAGAGAATTTTGCATACAACTGATGCTGCCTTAGAGTCTTCAATATGCTTCTCAAATGTCTTGCATGATCTTTCTCAGAAATGAAATATACCAAAATAGTATTTATAAAGATGATCACAAACTGATCCAGATGGTCTTTGAATACTCTATTCATCAAATCCATAAAAATAGCTGGTGCATTAGTCACCCCAAATGGCATGACCAAAAACTCATAGTGTCTATACCGAGTACTAAAAGCTATTTTAATCACATCAGCTTCTCTTACCTTTACTTGATAATAATCAGATCGTAAATCAATCTTTGAGAATACAAAAGATCCAGTAAGTTGATCAAATAGATCATCGATCTGTGGCAATGGATACTTATTCTTGATTGTTACTTTGTTCAAATCTTTGTAGTTAACACACATAAGCATTATACCATCCTTTCCTTTACAAATAGAATATGTTCTCCCCTGGGAAAAATACTAAGACATACGAATCCTCTATCAACCAACTCTTGGAGCCATACCTTCAACTCAGCAAGCTCCTTTGGTGTCATCCTATATGGAGCTTTAGATATTGAGGTCGTACCTAGAAATATATCAATATAGAATTTCACATCTCTATCTAGAGGTAAACTGACTAACTCCTTAGAAAACACATCTGAAAAATCTTGCACTACGGGGATATCAGAAATATAACCAACATCTATATTTGTATCCTGAACTGAGGTCAAAAATAAGACACAACCCTTCTTCCACAACCTATTCGCTTCAATCATAGAGATTAGGCAGGATAAAACACCTCTCACTCCTTGGAATACACAACTTTCATTACCTATAAATAACATAACCCGCTTCTTCAAGCAATCAATTTGAGCCCCATACAGACTCAACCAGTTCATACCCAAAATAATATCATATGAAAAAAATGGGTAATAAAATTAAACAAGATTTCCACTTCTTACTAGAAATCTCAATCTTATACAAACAAAATTTTTTATCTATCATATTATCTCCAGTTAGCAAAATAACAAAAAGTGAAACATGTAATGTAACTGAGGCCAGTTGTAACTTATTGAAATAATATTAAAAAATAAACAAATGACTAGCTCCAAAATCAAATAAAATATGACATGGATGCTAAAAAATATAAATTGTACCTATCATCACGTCTGGAGCATCCCGGGCCTCTTGCTGAGTCAAATTGTACACACGTGGATGAATTGGAGCTGGAGCTACAGAGCTACTATGCTCCCTCTGACTATCGCCAGGTGGTCTCCTTGCCATCTAACCCGAACCACTAATTCTTCCAGATGATCCTTCAGAAATAGTATGGGGAGGAACTGCCCTTGGCCTCCCTACTGGACTGACAAAACTCTTTGATCTGGGCTCAGATCATCGGTTAAATCCTGCTTGCAAATACTCTGCTATCTGATGTCCTGTTTGACCACATACTCTGCTGTAGATACCGACTGTCCACCTCTCTTAGAATCTCCAGATATAAATTTACTTTTCTTCCTATAAATACCACTTCCAGATGTCTCCCCACTGAACCTCTTCATACTAGCAGTCCATCACTGGTGAGTAGCCATCAGATCATTCTCTATCAATCAGGCTCTCTCCATGAGCTCAGAGAAATAAAAAATATGAAATTACACCAGAGGTTTTCTCAGAATATCTCGTAGTCTTAGAAATCTATAACACTTCTCAGTATTAGTACTAATCAAGTGTGGATCATATCTTGCCAAACAAGTAACTCTGTCTCGTACTGCATAACTGTCTTATTTCTCTGAATCAACCTCAGAAAAGTTTTTTTTTTATTTGTTGTCTTGCATAAGGGGGTGCAAACCAAGCTCTAAATACTTCAGAAAATTATTTCCAAGAAATTAAATATTTCAACTTCCCCTGAAATTTCTCCACCTGCTGGCCCATCCACCAATGCTTTGCTTCACCATCCAACAGAAAAATTACTAACGGTACATTTCTATTAGGAGGACATTGCATGCTATCAAATGCCTTTTCCAGTCTCCTCAACCAATCCTCTACTGCTCTGGGCTTAACAATGCCTTCAAATCTTGGAGGCTTCAATTTGAGAAACATTTGTAGATGTCTATCTACATCTTCAAATCTAAAAATAGAAACTCTATTATGCGTCTCACTCATCATTTGAGCTATTAATGTAGCAAACTGAGAAACTGTAGCTGAACGAACCATTGGAGCAAAACTAAGTACAGGAGTTGCATGACTAGCACTCTACCCATCAGTCATATCTAGGTATGGTAGATCCATAATCACATAGAATGTGCACTATGCACATGCACATAAAATGAAGATAATAATTATTCCGATAAACTCGAAACTACCCCTCCAGACTTACAGATCAATTCCTATAGCTCTTTCTTACAATCTAATTCCAAAACTATCACTCTGATACCACTTTAAAGGCTTGTCACAACCCAACCCGATCAGGATAGGTCCAATCGTGTTGATCCATGACAGGCGAACCCCAGGATCTAGTTTCAGAATTATTTTTATGACTTTCTTACCATATTCATATATATAATATAGAATCACAAAGCCGCTAAACATCTAATTACTGAAAAACTCATACACAAAATTATTCTTTCATTTATCAAATTAATCATATACATTACAATACATGGCTTCATATAGAAATACATAACAGAAGAATAAACTAGCCATGACCATACAAAAATTAAAATAACAAAATACCTATGACTTCAGATCAGATCCTGAATCGCTAGTCCACAATCTATTTCTCTTTACCAGATCCTGAAAATCATGGGTAAAAACTACAGTGAGCTAACAACTCAACAAGACACATAAGCCAATATAAATTCCCAAATATCCTTTTCATTTTAAATATTTTACAATAGATTCAAAAGTAGTTTTAAATAGTTAAAATAATTTGTTGAATTGACATAATGGAATATATGCATTAGATATCTTACAAATCAGATGAATCAGATATCAGAACAAAATAAATAAATCAAATATTAGAATATAACAGATAAATAAACTGAAATTCAAATCACAATATTATTCAGATCACATTTTTGAGTTATTCAAATTTTTTCTAACACAGACATAATCTCAAAGGAATCTGGCCCCTTATACCTCCATTTTGAATTTTCTTGACATAGACAAAATCTCAAAGGATTCTGATCCCTTATGCCTCCCTTTGTGCTTACAGCACCAGAACATATCAGATATATAAAATTATTCAGATCAGAGTTCATTTCCCGGATCCAGACATACTCTCAAAGGATCCTTGCCCCTTATGCCTCCCTTTATCCCCTGACATAGACATAATCTCAAAAGATTCTAGCCCCTTATAACTCACAGCAGATATCATTCAATCACATGTGCACATATATTATCAAATTATAACATTTACAGAACAATTCAGCTTGTATCAAAATATCATTAGATTATATAACAGTAGACAACAGAAAATTTAACGAGGAAAAAATGCACATTTTTAAAAAATCACCAAATTACCAGAGAATGTGTAATACAATATTTCAAAACTTTTCTTATACAATTGCACCATTTTTCAATATCCTGATAATTTCCTATTCAATAAAAATCCTTTAGATTTAGAAATACCAGATGAAAAGTTTCAATAAAATATTCACAATATGCATAATTATCATCTTTATGACATATAAAAAGTTACGCAGTAAAAGTTCTTCCAGTGCAAAGTTATCCCCATGCATTTTTTGCTAACGGATAAATAAATTTAATAAAAAAATTGTCAAAACCTTCGCAATTAAAAATTGAGAAAGGCATAATGTACCTTACCTGGAGTAGATCAACTTTCTCAACTGAGTTGACGGACGAAAATGAACTGAAGTCGCCCAAAATGCGGCTTCTTTCTCTTTCTCCTTCTCTTTCTCTCTCCTACTCTTTCTCCCTCATCAAAATGATTAAACGGTCCTTTAAATAAAGAAAGGATATTTTTGATCGTACGAGACAAAATTTTTTGTTCGTTCTGGGACTATATGGTCTGTACTGCGTTCAAACCACATATGTACAAACAATAATTGATTTTCGTCCTGGGATGATCTCCTTTGTACGCAATTTATACAGACGATATTTATCATTCATCCTGGGACAATCGGCTCTGCTTTGTACTTGTTCCATTCGTACAAACGAATGCTACCGAACTTTCAAACTTAAGGGTTTCACAAGTTCTTTGATATACAACCTCGGATCGGTCATACATCATTGGTGGATTCTAAACTTCAAAACGATCAAATATCCTTGGTGGATTTAAGTGACATCTTCTCTACTGCACATTGATGTATTCTTATGACTTGCTCTTCAAAGAAAAGTTATAATATGATCATCATCAGGCCTCCACTATGTTAATAGTATTGGTATGTCGCTAGACTACTGATAAGGTACACTACTTCAACCCCTTCCATCAAGGATGCCTGATGTCCGCACGCGTCAGTGTGGATGCATACTACTTCCATAAAATAATGTTAAAATCCCAGATTTATTTTTGGACTATACTATATTCATCATCCAAAAATAATGGGTAACTGATATGTCATCTAAAATTGCTTTGGCCGAGCACAAATCTCGAGGTATTTCAAGTTTAAAATTTTCAAAATTAAATTTGGAATAATATGAATTCCAATTTTAGAAAACTTATAATCAAACTGAACATCTCAAAGAGATGAATCTAACAAAACCAAAATTGGTTAAACCCAACCCCAAATGGGTCCAAATTGATGGCCTAGACTCCATTAAGAAGGGGCAAAGTATTATTTGAATGACAAAATTATATTCAAATATAACATGCTTATAGTTAAATCGAGCGAATCGGTGAGACAATTCTAATGACCATAAGATCATAGAATTTTGACATAATTAAGATCTTTAAATGTTTAACAAATGATCCATGATCAAGGGATCCAATATCGACCGTCCATCCAAACCACTCCCTATATAACCTTAATCTTCCTCTTATTTATGGGTCATGCCACTCTATAAAATCCATAAATAGACCCCCACTCTCGATATGAGGGGGGCTGGGGCTAGAGATGAGAGAGAGCTCTGAAGCCTTAAGATCTCCAGCACTGCCGACCATCGTCAGCCTTCCACCAGGCCAACGACTGACGCTAGACTTTAGCCTAACCAATATCGGACTATCGATTGAAGCACAAACTTTTATCAAACCACCGACATAAGTTGAAATTTTAGCAGACCATTGAATAATGCCCGAACTTCTACCGTACCATCACCTTATGTCTATGGTCTTTTTGACCCCTATCTTCTATCGAGTTTGATCCTTATAACCTTCATCGCCTATTGAGGTCCTTTCAACCTCCATAAAAAGATAATGGTCATTCTGACCCCTATCTCCTACCGAGTTTAGTCCTTCCGACCTCTGTCACCTACTATGGCCCTTCCAACCACCATTGCAAGATGACGGTATTTCTGACCCTTGTCTCTTACCGTTTATGATTCTTTTAATCTCCATCGCCTACTACGATCCTTCCGACCACCATTACCAAATAATAATCTTTTTTACCTATATCTCCTGTCAATTATGATCCTTTCATCCTCTATCACATACTATTGTCCTTCCAACCTCCTTCGCTAGACAACAGTCTTTCTAACATCTATCTCCTTCCATTTACGGTCCTTCTAACCTTTATCACCTACTAATGTCCTTCCAACCTCCATCGCCAAACAATAGTCTTTTTGACCACTTTCTCCTGCTGACTATGACCCTTTCGACCTCCCTCACTAAATAATATTCTTTCTAATCACTATATCTCATTGACTACGATCCTTCAGACCTCCGTCGCTAGATAATGGTCCTTCTGACCATCATCACCAGACTACTATCTTTATGACCTCCATCACTCACTGACTATGGTTCAGCCAACCAAACAAATATTTCAATACTAATTCTTCTAATTCCCACCATGTAATATGATATACATAAGGAAGGGCCTCATTTGTAATCGATTGTAAATAATAGTGGGTTCATTCAAATTGAGCCATGCCACGTGGTTTTTCCCCCTTTTCAGGGGTTTTCACATAAAAATTATGGTGTCTCTTATAAATGTTACACCCTATTTTTATCTTCTTGTGTGTTGGATCTTCGTACAAAATTAAGACATTAAATTTTATATTTCTCTACTACCGTGAATATTCCAGGATGCAACAATACTTAAAAAGTTAAAAACACATAATTTTTAATTATTATTACCTCATGCATATGATTATTGAATTGATGAATTGGTATAGAATTTTGACACACTATTGGTCGTTGATTCATACAAATCGATCATGTTGGGATCTAAAAACTTTTTTCATGCAACATCCATTAAGAAAAAAATAAATGGCAATTACACTTAGGATTAAAAGAAAATAGGAAAAAAACTAAACCTACAATTTTTAAAAAATAAGAAGAGATATTAATAGAAAGAAAATAAGAAAAATAAAATATTGATCATATTGGTTGGGGCCTAGCTCTATTGATAGCCTTCTTCATACGCATTCTTTTGATAATATTAAGGTTAATAGTTTTTTTTATAATGGTTGTTGGAATGTCTATAAACTTTTGGAGGTCATTCCTACTGTGTTAATTGATTGTATCATAAATATTCCTTTACAAATACATTGAGAGGATAACATTTTGTTAAATTTGTCTTCTTCTGGTAAGTTCCATTTGAAGAATGTTTGAAATGCTATTAGAGTTAATCAGGAGAATTCTAAATTTATTATGCTATTTGGCATAACAACATTCATGTTTCCTATTCCATCCTTGTTTGGAGGTGTCTTAAAGGTTTTCTCTCTATTGATGAGTTGCATTGGAAAAAAAAAAAAGGATTTATTTTTCCTTCTAAATGTCAATGTTGTTTTAATTTTGAAACTGTCAATCGTGTGTTTGTTAATGTGGTTATTGCTCAAAAAGTTTGGAATTATTTCATTGGTCTAGCTAACAAGGGTAATTTTAAAATTAATATTGATGTTTTGTCTATTTTAAAGTGTTGGTTGACTACCACTAAAGGCCACATCTGTAACTTTTTGCTGATCTTTATTATGTGGTATCTTTGGAGGGCTAGAAATGACACCAAGCATAATGACATTAAGATGGATGCTAATCAAATTATTTTTAATGTTAAAGACAAAATTTTGCAATTTTACTCTATTAATCTTATTTTTGTCAAAAACTTTTGCAAGTGTTTTGATATGGCTTTAAATTGGCCATATCCTCTGATTGTATGCAATTGGAAAGAGTTGAGAGGATTGTGAGGTGGATCAAACCTCCCCCTACCTTATGTTAAACTTAATTATGATGGTTATGTTGGGCCCCCTTTTGCGGGTGCGGGTGGCATTATTCGCAACCAGTTTGATTGTATGATAGTTGCTTATGCTGGTACTTTTAAATTCTTGTAGTGTTATTTTTGCCGGCTTAAGGGTGTGTCCTATGGGATTGATATTTGCCATATATTAGGGATTGAGTATATGTGGATTGAGGTGGATGCTATCCTTTTAATTCAAATCCTTAATAATGTGATGCCTAACAACCCTCAAAACTTTTATATTATTAGGAAAATTAAACAAGCCCTATCTTCCCTTACTTATTTTATTACTCATATTTATCGGGAAGCCAATTCTTGTGAGGATTGGTTGGCCAAGTTTGGATGCCATCTTGATATTTTTCAGGAGTTTAAAGTTATGGAGTTACCTCTCATTGTGAAAGGTTTGATTAATCTGGCCAATGTCGGGCTGCCTTACATTCATAATATTTAATGGTTTTGATTCTTGTGGTTTTATGGTTTGGTTGGTTCTCTGCTCTCTATTTCTATGTTTCGGACTCTGTGTGGGTGTCGTGTGTGGTGATTTGGTGCATGTCGGGTTCTCTGGATTGCAGTATGGTCTCATCCTTAACCGTTGATATGGTGTTTAGCCTATTTTCTTTTATTTGGCTAGTAGGTGTTATCATCTGGAAGGGTATAGAGTCTTAATATTGGGGTATTAAGTATTCTTGTTTATCTGGCCTAGTGATTGGAGTCATTTTTTGGGTGGAGGTATCATCTGGAGTTGGTTTATTTATCTATTTTTTTTTATGTCTTCTTTAGGCTTATTATTTATCTACCTATGGGTGTTTTTGTTTTCCAGTCATATGCCACTTTATAATTGGGTTGCTCCTCTCCACTGGAATGTAATACAATGTTTTTTTTGGTATTGGGATTGTTGTTTTGTGGAGCGGATGTAATTTGCTGGAATTTAGTTTCTCTCTATTAACCCGTCGTTTGTTTCCCGTTTTAGATGGGCAATATATTTTTGTGTGACCAGGTTATTCAGGTTGGAGCCTGTTTGCTATATCTACAATAGCAATGAGTGTTTACCTGATAATTATTTTGCTGGTTTTTCTAGTTATGCCAATCATAACAGTTTATATTGTTTAATTTCTCTATGTTATTGCTTTACTCTATGCTTTTTACCATCTTTTGTGGTAGCTTATTCCTTGGGTACGTGTGCTGGTTTAATGTTGATGGGTGCTTGCTCGACTTTTTTTCATAAAGATTATGTTGATTGAGTTATATTGGATCTTTCTTTTTTGGGCGCTGGCTTTTTGCCGCCTAGGTTTCCCCTAAGGACTTTGTAATTTTCATTTTTATTAACGCATAGGCCCCGTCATCACTACAGGAAATTAAGGCATTACCGGCGGTTTTTTCCACCAGTTAATGATAGATTTCCGGCGATTTCATAAAAAATTGGTGTTTCAAAAACTGCCGGAATAAACCGGGTAGGAAACGATTTCTGGCGGTCCATTACAGACGATTATACATACCGGCAGTTTTCTGACGGCCTAGACAGCTGGTAATTTCTAGCGGTCATAGTGCCTGTGACCGCAGGTTAATTACCGGCGGTTTACCGGCCGTCTGGCCGTCAAAACCGCCGATATTAGCTGTGGCTAAACCGCCGGGTCACCGCCGCTAATTAAACCGGCGGCATAGCTCGCGGTTACTAGACCGCAGCTAATTATGGCGGCGGTTTATTAATCACCGCCAGTTAAATCGCTGGTTTATACCGGCGGTCTAACCGCCGGCTAAACCACTGGTATTACCGGCGGCGATAGGACCGCCTGTAATAGCCGCCGATAATACTTGAATTTTTTGTGGTGCATAGGTTCCCCCCCCCCCCCCCCCCCCCACCCCCCCCCCCCCCTAAAAATAAGTGATCATATGATTTATAAACGAGAGGTACTTAGAACTTTAGCCTATTTTTCTTTTAAATGTAATAATTTAGCATCATCTTTATTCAAAAGGTATATGATGTTAACACTAAACCTCAATAACAATGCATTTTATCAGAATTTATTTTTTATAGCGCTCAATACTACTTTTACTTTCTCCATAGAAAGTATTTTTTATCACACTATTATGATAATATGTCTAGCTCAACAAGAATAATAGCAGATTTATTAATTATACGAAATGTCTAATGACAAAATAAATTAATAAATAAAACTAATCATGTGTATTGGTGACTGCCATGGTAAATCCTTTTTAGTTTAATGTAGAGAACCGGTTTCAATATATGGGATTAATTGGTCTATTTCCTGCATGTTAGAAGAATCTCCGGTCTTGGAAAAAGATGAAGCGCAGAGATTTATGCTAAGAATACCCCAAAGGAATATATTAAATCAGCTGATATGAAAGTGCAAAAATATTTTTAAATGAGCTTCTGGAAGTGGCACAAGAATCTAGAGTCTGCTAACATGTAGGAAATAGACCAATTGATCCCACATCATTAGAAAAATAACTTTCAGGATTGCTTAATTAGTCAACTTCAACAATTAAATATAAAAGAAATTTCATGTTGAACACAATATCCCAGACCAACCTAGACCACCACAATTGCATCAAAATAATGACAGATATAATACCATAAAGTACAGGTAATCTTTCCATTGAAATTTCTCAAATCCAACCACAAGCACCATCATAAGTATCATCTTTAAAGGAACCGTCCAGATGAGATCACAAGCATTAGTAGCATATTTGAGTGAGTCATTTTAAGCGAATAAGAAGGCAGAGAGAAAAAAGTTCTAGTGCATAAATTTTGGGAGGTTATAATGATTAGATGTGTCAATTT
This sequence comes from Dendrobium huoshanense, assembly GCA_016618105.1. Taxonomy (NCBI): domain Eukaryota; kingdom Viridiplantae; phylum Streptophyta; class Magnoliopsida; order Asparagales; family Orchidaceae; genus Dendrobium; species Dendrobium huoshanense. Next base: position 26,745,680 of record CM028358.1, on the reverse strand, counting down.
CAGGTCATAGGTCGGGTTCGGGTCAAATCAATAATTGATCCGGCACTATTCGGGTTCGGGTCAACCCGATTCATTTTTTCAAACGAGTTGATTTTTTTTAGACCCGAACATGATGGGTTTGGGTCAACCCGACCCGCTTCAGGTTCAGTTATTTCGATTTCCCGCACACGACGCTACAGCAAGCGACAGCGCTGCAGCCGGAGCAGCCACAACACCAGTTGTGCCAGCGACGCTACAGCAAGCGACGCGCGGACTCGGCTTGATGCGACACGACGCAGGCAGGCGGACTGTGGGGCAGCCGGGCAGCTGGGGTAGGCGGGCAGACTCGGGTAGGGCTTGTCAGAGCGGGCAAACGGATTGTCAGGTCATTTTGGGTTCCCAGGTCAACCGAACCCGACCTGGTTTTGCAAACGGGTCGGTTTTCCGGACCCGATTTTGGGTTGGGTCAACTCAAATCCGAAATTTTCGGATCAGGTTCGGGTCGGGTCCAATATTAACACTCCTAATAATGATCATAAACAGTTTTTAAATTAATTCCAAATAAACGGAAAAAATTTAGAGCTTTTTTTTTTTTTTTTTTTGGAGCTTGAATTCTAAGGAAACCCAGTAATATTAACAGTTAAGAGACTTGCCAAATAGATCCTTTTTTTTTTTTTCGAATCATTTCTATGCTGAAACAAATGAACGGCAGATTCGCCTCAGTAAAATAACAACGCTAAGAAGAAGCTAAGGCAAAAAAATTAATAAAATAGAAACAAATAATTATAAAAATAAATAAATCTGGAAGCATCTTATCACTAATCAAATAACCTTCAACTTAGAAAAGATACAAAGAATTAATAATCCTTTAGCAAAGAAGTTTGCAGAAAGGAAAGGAAGATAATTGATCAATAACATTCCCAAAAGATTTAAAATAAAATATAGTCAAAACTTGTTCTCCAAATAATCAAATTAAACAGAAATGATAGCACGTAAAGAGACGTATAAGAACGATGAAGAAATATGAAAAGGAAGCAGTTTATTAAAAAAAATTATCATTCCAACAGACCTTCTAATTAATCCCACAAAAAGAAGTCAGGTTAAACAATTGAAATAAGTTAAGCCAAAGTGAACCAACGAGCTAGGTGATGTCTGACATGACCGCTTCTTCATCTCTTTCATTTTCCTACACGAAATCTACTTTTTAATGGGGTTCCAACTGCTATTTTTTCTGTGGATGTTTTGGTTAAGTTGACTGATCCTTTTGAATTTACTTGGTAGGAAAATTTCCTATGCGTCGGCTGAATACTGATGATATCCGTCAGATTTTTGTTAACCTTAACCGTTCTGGTACGTTCTTTGTTTTCCTTTTCGATTCAAAACATATTGTCATTAAATAACTTGCTAATGACTTGGATTATCGTAGTCTTTGAAGGAAGAGCTTACTATATTAATAATTATCAAATCTGTGTTCTGATGTACGTGGTCTTGATCCTATTTCCTAATCTTAGGTTGCATCTTTTCAATCCCCAAGTATATTTCATGCCCTTAATCAAACATATATTCCAAAGGAAAAAAGCCTGACACTTATTTTCCGCATAACGTGGAAGAGAGAGAAACGGTGAGATTTTGAATTTTGAAGTTCGTCTGTTGCATTTTTTCTGCTTAATGGCAGAGGTTGGTCGTCGGCTTCCTCTCGCCGGAGATGATGATTCAAAGATTAAAGTCAGAACCTTCACTGGAAGACTATGGTATTCAAACACCAAAGAAATGCTACCATGGCATTGGAATCATTCAAGGTGCTAATGTAGGTTTTTCAAAAAATTCAAATTTTCTGTTGAATTTGAATTCTTCTGAGTTTCCGAGTCTTTCAAAAGGCAAAGAGAAATTAACTTCAAGTCATTAATCAAAACTTTGACATTCATTAATGATTCTGAATCTTCTTCCTCCAAATCTGTTTATTTTGAAGAATCATCTTCCTGCATGAATAATTCTATTTCTACAAATTTAGTTTTACATCAAGATTTTCATTCATAACCTGTAAACGAAGAAAAATCTCTAATAGTTGAAGAAAAAAAATTCTTTTTCAGATATTGATATAAATTATGGTAATAAGATTAATGATGTTAAAGTTGGGAATCAGACTTCTGATGCCTCTTTCAAGAAATCTGGACAGTTATAAATTTTTAATGTTTTGGGTCCAAAATGCTCCCCTTATTTTAAAAATTCACATCACAACAATTCGAAGGGTATATGATCCAAGGAATATTATAGTAAATGCCTAAGATACCCAAATAGTTTTCGCCAAATTTAGTCCAGTTTGACCCCCGGATTGTGAGAAAATTACAAAAAAAAAAAAAAAAAGAATTTCAAACAAACAAGAATATCTCACAAACAAGTGATCAAAACATTTAAGTTTTAATTTTAATTAATATTATACTAAATTATCGTTCCAACGAGACCATAAACATTTAATTTGGTAAAATAAATGAATTTACTATGAATTTTCAACGTTTTGGCTATTAATTGAATTATTTAATTCCATTATTGAATTAAAAAAATGAGGCTAGCTGAGAGCAATTGACAGCGCACGGTGGCTGATCAAAACTGCGTGGATACGTGTCGATATCACGGTGCAACATGTGGCGTGATTTGGTTTGATAATTATCCATGTCAGTGACATATTAGATTCATTAATTCAACCACGGCTGATTCGAATGACTCTAATTATGCCATACTGACTTTTTGTGGCTTCAGAATGACACAGATTCAAATCCAGGTGAAGATGCGCATGGTCCAACTAATTATGGGCCATCCGACCTATAAAGAAGGAAAATCGGATGGCTGAGATCAATCTAGACAGTTTTAGTTCAAACTGAACTAGAAAATTAAAATTCTCATAACTTTTAAAATGCTCGCCCAAATTTAATGAAATTGGAAACATAAGCTCATGAGAACATGAACTTCCTTTGTCGGGAGTTTTGAGGCTCCATGTAATGAAAAGTTTGAGTAGTTTCAAATTTAAATTTAAACATAAAATGAGAATAACTTACAATACAACCGTTGGATTTTTTAGATCTTGGGTTCCTTTTGCTCATAGTGAAATCATCTACAAGTTTTCTGAAGACCCTAGAAGCTTTTGATTAATGGATTTGAAGTTGGTGAAAAGAACTCTCTTTCTCTAACTAGAATGCTCTCTCCTCACTAAAATAGTGATTCGAGGATTGACAATGATGGGGAGAAGCTTGGAAAGGCCTTAGATGTGGCTAGAGAAGATGGGGAAGGTTTTTTTTTTAGAGTGGGGCTACTGGAGATGGAGTTTGAATATGAAATGAGCTTGAATAATCCCTTAGGCATGGTTTCTCCCTACCTTAAGCCCTTAATTTTGATCGAATTGATTGGATTGAGTTGGAAGGAGCTTGGATACATGCTAAGTAAACCCTAAGATGCTTAAAGCTAGGAAATAGGGCTGGCATTTGAGTGTGACTTCCCTTGTTCCTTGGGGAGGGGGACCACCCTTTTCCCTTATTTGGCTAAACTCAAGCATATCATGGTTTAAGGGGCTAGTTTAGGGCCTCTTAGGAGAGGAAATTAATTACTTTCTAGTAAGTTTGAACAAGATTTAGATGGGAGAATAGGATTGCCAAGGTGGCATGGTGATATGGCCATGATTTGACTTATTCCCATAAGTTTAAAGGGGCTTGTTGACTTGTTGGCCTATTGAATAGTCAATGATGATTGGGATAGGCGTTGAGAGGGTCAAGAGAGCTGTAGGAAAATATCCCAAGGTCACTCTATTACTATTTTTAAGATCTACTTATAGCTAAAATAAAAAGTGTAGGCTATTAAAGTTAACCACTACAGTTTTAGGTAGCAAATTCTATATATAAGATACTTGTAACTAATGATATTTTAAAACTAATGTTTGTAATATTTATATCTTTCCTAATTTTTTGGTGAATCAGTGTTATAACTTGTCATACCTGTCAAGTTAGTTTTAGTGTTTAGATAAGATTTCTCACAACTATAGTGTAAATATCTCCTTAAGATTCCAAATTTGTAACCATCATATGTCTATGTATGGCAATGCTAAGTTTTAAATCTCCTAATTGTTCTTCTACTCCTCTGCCGAGGCTTTAATTAGATCTCACTATATTTTATGTTCATGCAAGGCCTAAACATAAACTAAATTAAGCATGAAGTACTTAAAAATTATATTGAGTAAATCATTAAATTATAAATCTAATCTAGAGTAAACATGGTATCTAAAGTATCATAAGCCTATAAAAAAGATTTAGCTAGATAGAAAAATTAAAGTAAATAAAACTCACTTTATTGCTATGTAAAAAGTAAAAGTACAAGAGAAAAATAAGAATAAATATCACCAGGAAATCCTTTACAAAATGATTATACACTCAGTGCACTTCTTCGCCTCTTCTCTATTGACACTCGTAAGAGTACTATAAAATAAATATATGACTAGCCCTATGTAGTAGAAACAACCCTTTCCAATAGAAGTAGTCCATTACAGTAGTAGTAGCCCCTACTTGTAGCAACAACCCATTACCTAATAAATAAGCTTTCAATTTATAATTTAATTAATAATTGAACTGTCACCATTGTGCTGACTTGGATAGTTCTACTATGTTATCAAAGTGATTTTTTGGATTGTCATTCTTCACATATGTTTGGTAGTTCAACCATCATTAACTTTCAACAATTGCGGTGCTATCATTATTTGTCACTGTGGTGCTTTGCCTGATGCTTCAATGCTTTGTTCACTTAGATTTTACCGCTGCAGTTCTACCATCTATGCTCACACGCCAAGGATGTGCTTAGTGTTGTTGCACTCTGTATATGGCATCGTGATACTCCTTTAATTATGAGTACTTTTTTCTTCTTTCCTAAACAAAAAGATAGAATTAAATTGCATTTATTTTAAATTAAGTAAAATTTAGATAATGCATTTTTTCTTAGCAAACACTAAAACCTATCCATGTAGCCGACCCCACGTAGTGGGATAAAGGCTTGATGTTGTTGTTGTTGTTGTTGTAAACACTAAAATCTATCCAACCCTTACTCAACTTAAAATTAAACTCCACTTAAAATATCCTTAGTCTTTTAGGCATTAGAAAGATAGTCCCCCATCCACTAATTTGATCACAGCATGGATCTATGCCCACACCCCCCACTACCACATCAAGTTCATGTACATATAATCTAATGATAAATTAAATTTTAGAAAAAATTTCTCTAGAAGTTGAACCTAATAGCTAATAATTCTACATGGTCTACTTGTGTGTAGATTTATTTTACTAAAAATTAGATCAATCGGTCAATTTAATATTATGGTGTAATCTTTTTAAAGTAAATATTCATTTATTAATCTATTTTATTTACATATACATTTATTAAAAATTACTTCTACTATAATAATGATATTTTATATTTGTTGAGTTTACCTCTTAAATGTAGTTTGTTGTGTTATAGAAATAGTTTTATATTTCTCATAATATACTAGCTATTATTTCAAATATGGACTAGAGTCTTATGATTTTGATGATAACAAATATTATTAGATTCTTTACAATGCTATCTCGTGTTATTGCATTTATATTTTATTGTGCACTAATATTCTAGGTCCATCATACACTGTGCAAATTGATCAGCTTAAGACTGGATAAAATAAGATTAAGTGTCCTAAAGAGTCTATATTTTTACTTTTTATTATTTCTAAATTTCTTGAGTCTTATAATATATTTGGTGGATAATAAACTTGGTAATCGTGCACACACACACTCAAGGGAGTGAGATAATAAGATAATTAAGAGTATACTTTTTTGAACGAATTGTATTAGACAATAAATATCATACTATATGATTAGATATTCAAAAAACCATTAAAATGACTAATTGTGATAAATAAATCCATTTGAACAAATTATGATGTATGAAAAATATTATACATGATGATCAATTGATAGTAAGATCTCAATCGTCAATCACAAATTTGGCAATATTTTAAAATTTAAAATTTGTACTAATAATATAGCATGATAGGTATCATTTAGGATTATATAAGTAAATCTATCATAAATTAATCATGTAATTAAGGAATAATTTTGGATTAGTTGATTCAGTTAGATTGTGTAGGATAATTTGAGCCAATCATTATGTACAACCCAATCTCTACATGGGAAGATATTTAAATTATCGCCCATCATACGGGATGATAATCCAAGTCTTTTTATTAATTATACCAAATGATGCTTTATATTATAATGTACTGTTTGATCAATTAGCTAAACTAATCAAACAACACCTTAATTACACTATATAAAACTAAAAGGGATATTTAAATTAGTAGTACCTTACGATCTTGAATTGTGTTGTATGATCAGTATACCACATAATTTAATATTAGGGCTTTTATGAAGCCTTGTATTTGATCTCTCATTACAATTATTTTAAGTTTTTAGCTGCTGAGTGTTATAGAGAGATCGAGAGCTTGGAGAAGAAATCTCATA